>CM041532.1:1029371-1031871 GCA_023238725.1 Scortum barcoo
GTGTGTGTGTGTGTGTGTGTCAGATTTCTGAATGAGGTCAGAAAAACAAAGAAACAACAGAGTGAAAAATGAGAAGAGAGAGAAGAAGACAAAAGATAAACAGGGTGAAAGGAAATGAGGACACTCACACACACAAACACACACACACACACACACACACACTCAGGTGAGCTCACCTGTCGGCACGAACATGACCACCATGTCCTTGTTGTCGGAGAGTTTGAGCAGCTCTTTCTTCAGCCATCGAACTTTCTGACCTCCACCGACTGTCCGAGCCACGTCGCCCCCCTTCCACTCCTCCCCCAGACCCAGCACCTGCACACACACACACACACACACACACACTATGCATGTGCTCCTATACAGGGACGAGTCTCGTGGTGTTGTGGGACGTCAGCAGTAGTGACATCAGCTGCTCACCTGGTGGTTTGTGTCCTACTTCCTGCTGAGCGCCTGATTGTTCTGAACATGTCTTTGTCAGATTTTCTTTGTGTGGATTCACCGTTCATAAACACACAAAATGAAGTTTCCTTTGGAGCTGACTCACTGACAGCCAGCGAGTCTCGTGACTAAACGTTCCCTTTAGTGACAGTCGCCATACGATGATGAAGCAGACGATGATGGTGTGTGTGTGTGTGTGTGTGTGTGTTACCTTCACAGTGTAGTTGAACTCTCGGGCCGTCCTCATGAAGCGCTTTGAAGCCGTCAGTTTCCTCTGTTGCTGCGGTGATCACCAGCAGATTGTCTACAGACAAACACACACACACACACAAAATAGCCAAATAATCAATCACTAATCTCAACAGGAAGCTAATCAATGATTGTTTACATAATCAATATAAAGATTGTGTCAAACTCGTTCAGTTTCTCTTTTTGTCGTCTTGTGAAGTGAACAAACTGAAGTTTTCTCATCTTTAGAAATAAAACGTCTCATCGTACTGTTTAATCACGTCGTTAAAACACGTCGAGTGTTTGTGGGGAAAATGAATCTGTGAGGCGACGACACCGTTTTACTGTTTTTCTACTCTAACTCAGAAAACTCAGCTCATCTTTAAAAACCTCAGCTGGCAGGAAGCTGATCAGTGATCAATATGGATGTTTGATTTAAACATGTGTACGTCCGTCAGCTGTTTAAGGTGAAGTTTATTATTTCTGATTTATTTCTTATTATCTGAAGTGACCGGATCATCACAGAGGTACATTTCTTTATTCTGTTTCACCAAGTCCTGCAGCTCAGCTTTTTATTTCATTTTTATTATTTTTATTGTGTTTGTGACAAACTTTAATAGCTTTTATTATTATTATCATCATTATTATCATTATTATCATCAGAGAGTCTCGTCACACTTGACATCTGCTGTATGGACCGATGTATATCTCAATAAAAAGGAAATACATAAAAAGACTCAATTCAAAACTTCTAAAATAAAAGCATCTAAATATAAGATGTTCAAACCTACAGGACTGTTTGAAGACAGAAACCCGAGCTCTCCTCCTCCTCACCTCCTCCCTCCCTCCAGGCTTTCGAGGAATTTAGTGAGAGTGAAATTCCTCAGAAATTCCTCTGAAAGGTTAGCGAGGTGAGGAGGAGGAGGAGGAAGAAGAGGAGGAGGAGGTGGAGGAAGAGGAGGAGGTGACAGAGGCCTGTCTGTTCTCGAGGTTTCCTTCATGTTTAAACTGGCTGAAGGCTCCTGATCAGTTTCACTATTGATCAGGTGATGATCAGAAGACGTCTCGTTTCTTTCAGAGGACAAAAAAGAAATTCATCAATTATTAAAATGATGGCAGATTAATTTCCTGCCAGTCGTCTGACTGGAAATCAATAATGTTTGATCACCTCGTTAACATGACTGTTTTCTGATATCATGACGGGACGAGTGTGTTGATAATCCGACTGATGATCTGTTGTTTTGGCCACAATGAACTTGTCTGTATTGATTATTGATTGATCGAGCCTCCGTGTCACTGTGAGCTGCCTGGTTATATCTCAGGTAGGAATCAATCAATCAATCAATCAAGGTAATGCATTCTTCTTCCTGTATGAGTGTCATAGTCCTGAGCTGTGTTTTATCTGTCAGATTACAGCTTCATACAGATTAAATAACAATCAGACGTCTTAAACTTAATCTCTGCTGGATTACACCATTAATAAGATCAGATATAATCCTTTATGTCAGGTTTTAACTCACTGGATTAGACGGGTTAATTTTATTGGATAAATACTATTTTACTACATAAACAAAGATTAATAAGAGTTAAACTGAACAAAACTATTTAAAGCTTCTGCTGCTGAAGTGTGAGACAACAAACCCCCGCCAACACACACACACAGCTGTCCAAACACACACACACACACACACACACACACAGCTACATGTCATGATTTAACTTAAATCTGACTTCAGGTATAAAAATACTCAGTGATGGAGCCAACAGATGATTCAGTGATGATTTTATCTTTATCACAGAGGATAATAATTTGTTATTAATTAATGATTAG
>CM041532.1:1036871-1044371 GCA_023238725.1 Scortum barcoo
TCCCAATGAACTGGAGACCTCCAAAACATCTCCGAATTAGGTAGACGTTGTCTACCATGGACCTGCCGGGCACGCAATAGGTCTGGTCCCGGTGGATGACTTGCTCCATAGCTTCCCTCAGCCTGTTGGCTAAGGCCTTGGACAGAAGCTTGTAATCCACACAGAGCAACGACACAGGGCGCCAGTTTTTAATGTCCTGCAGGTTCCCCTTCTTTGGTAGCAGTGTGAGGCTGCTCTGCGGCAGGACACCGGCATGGAACCATAAGTCAGACTTTCGTTAAAAACATCTAAAATGTCTGCTGCTAAAATGTCCCAGAAGGCTTTATAAAATTCAACCGTCAGGCCGTCGATGCCCGGAGCCCTCTGCCCCTGCATGCTTTGCAGGGCCGCTTGAAGTTCACACAACCTCAAAGGCTCTGCTAGCCGGGAGTTGGTCTCTGTGGAAACTTGAGGCAGCCCACTGCAGAACTCCTCCTGCAGTGTGTTATCCTCTTCGTACTCTGAGGAGTAGAGGGAACAGGTAAAACTCAACGGCCCGCCTTCTGATCTGACCCGGTTCCACAAGTTCCTGCCCTGTGTCAGATAGCAAAGTGTGGATTACCTTCTTCTGTCCGTTTTTCCTCTCCAGGCCGAAGAAGAAGCCAGAGGGAGTATCCATCTCTGCGATGTTTTGAAACCAGGGACCTGACCAGTGCCCCCTGTACTTTACTTTCTAACAGGTTGGCTAAGGCCAGTTTTTTGACTTTGAGGATTTCAATACATCCTCGATCTCCCGTGGACTCACTCATTTCCTCTAGTTCCACTATATCGCTCTCCAGATCTTTCATAGATCTGGTGATATCTCCGAGTGACATTAAGGGTGTGCTGTTGACAAAGAAGCTTGATCTCAGTCTTACCATGGTCCCACCACTGCCTAAGACTGTTAAAATCACCCTTCCTCTGTCTAAAAACACTCCAAAAATAAATAAGGACCTCTCTGAACTTTTTGTCATTTGCCAAAACTGAGTTAAAATGCCAATAAGCACTTTTTGGCATAATGTTTCCTATGCAAACATGACATTCAACCAGGGAATGATCAGTAAAAACAGCAGGTATAATTCTACACATTTTAAAAATATTAAAATGATGTTTAAAACTGTAAATACTGGTCTAACCTGGCTGAGGAGATCCTACTCTCTCTAAGGTGGGACCATGTGTACTGTCTGGTGTCTGCATGTGCATCCTCCTCCACACGTCTACCAGGCCATGAGTGTGAACCAGCTGCCTCAGAGCACGCTGAGATGCTGGATGAGGCTCTGCATGATTACGATCTAAAAACTCATTCTCAGTACAATTAAAATCCCCACCCAAGAATAAAAAATCCTCCGATGCACAGGTATTTAAAACATCATTTAACTTGTCTAAAAACAGCTTTCTCTCTGCACCGTTTGTTGGAGCGTAGACATTAATAAAAGCAGCCATAAACTGTTCGAACTGAGCTTTAACTAAAAATAACCTCCCCTCAATACAATGTTTGACCTCCAACGAGACTGGAGAGAAGCTCCTAGAGAAGAGGAAACCCACTCCTCCACTAAGAGCTGTGTTGTGGCTCAAAATGGCTTCCCCCTTCCCATTCCCTCCTCCATTCTGTCTCATTTCCACCATCGCTGTGAGTCTCTTGTACAAGCATGACATCAATGTGTTTTATTTTGATGGTTTCATAAATCAGTGCTCTCTTTTTTACATCTCTTGGCTCCGTTAACATTTAAAACTCCCACTTTAAAATTATGCATATTAAGTGAGATGTTGAAAACCAAAGTTAAAACCAATAAATTAATTAAAAAACACACTGGAATTTTTTGCATCATCATTGTTCAATTGTTTTTTAACTTTAAGCACAAGTTTTTTTAATCTAAAAACCTCCTGGTCAGTGAGGCCTGACTCTTCCCTTTGACTCATATGGAGTCTGGCTGATGTGCAAAATATTGATAATTCAGGGAAATGTTCTTCAACTTTTACACCGTGTTGATTCTTTGTTTGTTGGAGGAAGATTTTTAAATCTTCCACCGTGTACAATTTTCTTTGTTGGCTGCTGGTCATTTTAAAGCCTGGTATGTCATTATTATCCGACACACACTCATCTTCACTCCCACTTTCTTCTGCTTGTACAGACTTCCTCCCTGTTTCTTCCCCAACTTTAGTAGACTTTGACTCAGTTGCTGCACTTCTGGTATTTCTTCTGCGCTTATTTGCAACCTTTGGATTAGATGCTGCTGCCTCAGCTTCCTCCACCATCTCACTCCAAGCAACACCATCCTCACTTAACTTGTGAGGCTGATTCCCATCTTCCATGTCTATGTTACTTGACTCCACCAGTCTTCCCCAACTTGTGCCTCTGTGATCTCACCTGTCTGACCCTTTTGTGTCTCACTGCCCTTCACCTATTTCGTTTATTACTGACCCACACACCTCACTTTCATCTGTTTGTTTTTCCCCTCCCACCTCACTTTCATCTGTTTGTTTTTCCCCTCCCACCTCACTTTCCCCTACCTCACCTACACCTTGTTCACCCTCCTTCTCACCGTGCCCATCACCCCGGTGTACCGGCACAGACACAGCAGCCGCACGACACGCCTTAGCGCGCGGCGCCGCGACCGGCCCCGCCGCAGCGGACACCCCTGAGCGGGGAGCCCGCCGCGTGTAGGCCTGGCTCATGCCCAGCACCCTGGTGAGCATCCGCCCCCTGCCTCCCAGCACCAGCGGGCGGAGCAGTGGCGGGCTGAAGCCGCTGCAGCGCCAGTAGAGAGAGAGAGAGAGAGAGAGAGAGAGAGAGAGAGAGAGAGAGAGAGAGAGAGAGGGAGGAGAGAGGAGAGGAGAGAGAGAGAGAGAGGGGAGGAGGAGGAGGAGGAGAGAGAGAGGAGAGAGAGAGAGAGGGAGGAAGGGAGAGAGAGAGAGAGGGAGAGAAAGAGAAAGGGGGCACTGAGAGAGAGAGAGAGAGAGAGAGAGAGATTTGATTTTTCAACACAACTTTATTAAGTCAGTGTAAATTATATCAGTTCACATTCAGTAATAGTGGAATAAACACAGCTACCAGATCAGACCAGCTGATCTGAGAACAAAAGTTCGTTCTCCTGGACAGAACACAGCACACCACCGTGAGTCCATGTCAGTGTGAAACGCTCTACATCTTTCATTTCTCTGTAATATTTAAAGTCAATCAGAACCCTCGCTTTAATCATTCTGCTCAGCAGCAGAACGATGTCAGAGTCCACACTGTCCTCCACCTTCCTCTTCCTGCTCACGTACACCGCCATCTTTGATTGACCCAGAATAAAGTTCATCATCTGGCATTTGTCTTTTTGAGTCTTGTTGTACTTAAAACCAAGAATGAAGGTTCTGAGAGAAAAAACCTCTCCTGCCTTCCTGAACAAACAGTCCAACATGCAGAAAAGAGGAATAAGACGATGACACTCTGTGAAACAGTGAAAAACAGTTTCTACTGCCTCACAAAAAGGACAGGTGTTTGAAACAGCAGGGTTCAGGACAGATATAAAAGCGTTCACAGCTAAAATCCCATGCAGGAGTCTCCACTGGAGGTCCGCCACCCTCTTAGAGAGCGGAGGTTTGTAAAGACTCCTCCATTCAGGCCGGACCTCCTCACCCAGGGACAGGTGAGCTCTCCAAGGTAGTAGACCGGGACCTGTGCTGCAGCTTCTGTCTGTTCAGACACCTCACCATCAGAGCAGACAGTACTTTGCCCTTGGCCTCCTTCAGATTCACCTCACCCTGTTGGTTTGAGCTGGGGCAGAATGATGAGGGAGGGGAAAAGGGTCGTCAGAACAGGGGGCAGTTTGACCACGGCTGTACTCTCCCAGCATGCGACGCTCCTGTCCCGCCTCAGACAGGCTCTCCAGTGATCCAGCAGTCGACCGACGCTCCTCTGCGATCTCCACCCCAGACCAGCTGCCAACCTCGCTGTCCCCTGTAGGTCCGGCCCAGCGTACTCCATCAAGGCCCCAAGAGTAGAAATCCCTGCAGTCCTGAGGTCCTTCGTGCACTGCTGCCCCTACCCAGGAGGGGGCACTCATGAGGCCTCCGTGAGCCATTGGTTCCTGCAGCAGCCAAAACAAGGATTCATGCCGAACCCTCTGTCTCCACAGCAGCTTCCACACGCTGAACAATCCACGGTAAAACACAGGAAGGGAGAAGTAAATTCACCGCTTTAAAATCCATTAAGAACACAGATTGCTGTAATCCTAGGCCTCCGAACACTCTGCAGGGTCAGCTGGGCCAGAGGTCTCCACACCAGGTCCTGTGGTCCGTACAGCAGCCTCTGGATAAACTGCAGCCGGAAAGCCGCACACCTGCTGGCCAGGTGAACCAGCCCCTGTCCTCCCTCCTCCTTAGGGAGAAACAGCACCGCCTGTGGGAGCCAGTGGAGTCTGTCCCAAAAGAAGTTCACTAAAATAGCCTGGACCCGTGAGAGCAGATTAGAGGGGGGTCCACCACCGCCAGCCTATGCCATAAAGAGGAGGACGCTAGATTATTAATAACAAGGGTCCTACCTCTAAAAGACATGCATGGCAACCAACCACCTCCACCTCTTCAGTCTGCCCTCAATGGACTCTAAAACCCCCTCCCAGTTTTTCTTTAAACACTGTTCATCGCCTTAAAAACACCCCGAGGTACTTCAACCCCCCCGTCTTCCAACTCAGCCCTCCAGGTAAAACCAGCCCATTCAGAGAGTCTTTCATGGTTACAAACGCTTCACTCTTGTTCCAGTTGACCTTGGATGATGATAATCTATTGAATAGCTCTACATTTTCCTCCAGAACCTTTATGTCCGTCTGCGTATTTAAAACCACCAAAACATCATCAGCATAGGCTGACAGTTTCACAGCTGCAGGACACCCAGGAAAACACACACCTACCAGTTCTTTTCTTAGCTTATGCAGCAGGGGCTCAATGGCTAAAGAATACAGCATGCCTGACAATGAGCATCCCTGCCGCACTCCTCTTTGAACAGCATAAAGGGCGCAGCCAGACCACCATTAATTTTCAGTATACTCGCAACGTCACGGTACAATAACCTGGATCCTAGCAATGAAACCTGGGCTGAACCCAAACGCAGCAAGCGTCTTCCACAGGTACTGGTGTTCAACCCGGTCAAAAGCCTTTTCCTGGTCTATTGAAATAAGACCAGTCCCAATGCCCAAAGAGCCAGAGACGTCCAAAACATGCCGAATTAAGTGAATGTTATCACTAATTAACCTTCCGGGCACACAGTAAGTCTGGTCAACATGAACCACCTCAGCCATCGCTTCTCTGAGTCTCAACGCCAGAGCCTTCGACAGGACCTTGTAGTCCCCTGCAAAGCAAAGAGACCGGTCTCCAGTTCTTCAGATCCTGGAGGTCTCCCTTCTTTGGGAGCAGAGTGATTACAGCCCTCCTACAGCTCAGAGGTAAAAAACCACTCCGGAAACTCTCTTGGAAGACCTCCAGCATGTCCTCACCCACCACCATCCAGAAGGCCTTATAAAAATCGACCGGGATCCCATCGATGCCTGGAGCCTTACCATTAGCCAGGCTCGTGAGGGCCACATGTAGCTCATCCAGAGTTAGGTCAGGCTGACAACATAGAACCAGATGAGTCCCCAACTTGAGGTAAGCCAGACAGAAAAGTTGAATCCAGCTCTGGATCCTCCACTAACTCTGTTTTAAAAAGGTCTCTATAAAATCCTGTGGCATACCTCCGGATCTCAGTGGTTTCAGTGAGCGAAGACCCATTGGCCGATCGCAGACAGTGGATGACCTTCCTCTGGCCGTTCCTTCTCTCCAGGCTGAAAAAGAACTTGGAAGGGGAGTCCAACATGGAGGCATTCATAAAGCGTGACCGAACTAAGGCTCCCTGTGCTGTGATGCCCAACAGGTTGGCTATAGCAGCCTTTTTTACTTTTAAGGGCTTCAACATGCCCTTGATCTCCTGTACAGCTCAGTAAGTGCTGAACCTCAATCTCCAAGGTCCTGAATGGGATCTGGTAATTTGCTTGGTGACATTGCGACTATACTGTTGACAAAATTGCTTTGTGATGGTTTTTCCATAGTCCCACCACTTTTGTAATGATGTGAAATTGGCCTTCTTCTCTCTGTGTGAAAGCCATAAAAAACTAAAACCCTCTCTAAAAGAACAGTCTTCTAAAAGAGCTGTGTTAAAATGCCAGTAGGCACTGGATGTCTTCACATTCTGGAATAAAAAAGCTGCACTGAACCAAGGAATGATCTGACACACCCACCGGGACGATACGACAGCTTTTAAAAACACTGAAAATGATGTTCTGAAACAATAAAACTGGTCTAGTCTGGCCAGAGACATTGTGCTGTCCCTGCAGCGTGACCAGGTGTATTGTCTACTCCTGCCATTAACACCCCTCCACACGTCCCTTCAAATCATGTGTTTCGATGAGACACCTGAGCCGAGCAGACGAGGCAGGATGGGGCTCCAGGTGATTTCTGTCCAGTGCTGCATCAGCAGTACAGTTAAAATCACCCCCCAGGAATAAATACTCATCAGAGACACCACCAATTGCATCACATAATACATTTAAAAAAACCATTCTGTTTGTGCTTAGCACAGGAGCATAAACACACAGAAAGACCAGTTTCACCTTTTCATACAGTGCTTTGACCATGAGAGCATGACCAGGCAGGACGTGGTGCAGCTCCACAGACTGAGGACTGAAAGCTCTGGAGAAAAGGATTCCCACCCCAGCACTGTTGGACTGTTTGTGACTGAGGAAAACCTGCCCTGGCCACTTCCCTCCTCCAGTCCCTCTCGTTACTGCTGTCACTGTGAGTCTCTTGGACAAACAGCACATCCAGCTTCTTTAGCTCACACAATTTAAACAGAGAAGCTCTCTTTACATCAGAGCGTGCACCGTTTATATTAATGGTCCCAATATTAATGTTCACCATGGCAAAGATACACACAGCACAAAACAGTGACAGAGAATAAGATGTACATATTCATGAACTTAATCATCATCTTCGATCAGTGCAGCTCTGGCCTTAGTCACCAGCTTCCTGAGTCTGTAAATCTCCTGATCACTGAACACATCCTCTTTTCTGAGTCGATTCACAGACCTGATGAAAACCATTTAGATCAGGGAAGAACTGCTCAGGTCTTCACCGCCCTTTGACCTTTAGTCTCTGCTAAAAACCTCCTGATCTTCTCCACAGAATAGGAGGTGATTCTTTCCTCCTGAGAAACAGTCAGCTCAGCCTCCTCTTCCTCATCAGAGAGGCTCTGCAGAGTCTTCCTGGTTTTACCTCCCCCCTGCCCTTTATCAGCTGATTTCTTTCTTTTACTGGTGTTTATGCTGAGACACTGTTCATTAAACACATTTTCCATTGACACATCATCCTCCATGTTGTCATTATTACTGCTCACCATGTTTTCAGTTTCACCCCCATCTATTGTCTTTTCCAATTAAACTGTTACCATGTTCATCGTTCACAATCCGT
>CM041532.1:1046871-1079371 GCA_023238725.1 Scortum barcoo
ACATCAGGGCCTAGAATTCAGGTAAGTCCTCCACGGCGTGTCAGTGCAGTCATTTAGTTTGCTCCGGTTTAAAGTTTTTACCACGAGTCTGTACAGAGTCTTCCCCGAGGCGTCCTCCAGGGACACACCCACAGAATCCCGCAAGGCTCCAGCAAAGGACCAGAACAGTTTTTAAAATCCAGGGAACAGTCTGATGGGAGGAAACGGGTCCTCACAGTTCTGCTGCAGTGAGCCGTAGCAGAAGTCATTTAAAAGAAGAAACTGTTCTGCTGTCAGCTTCTGTCTCCAGTGCTTCAGTACCTCTGACCCATGATCCGAGTGGACCTTAATCCCAGCTGAGCAGCCAGTCCAACAGGATCATCCAATCTGGGTCCCGCCAGCTCCACCACCTGCCCCAGAGTGGAAACACCTGCAGCTCTCAGTAGTCTGGACAGAAGTGGGTCCACTCCAGCTGGGACAGTCCAGAAACCCTCCAAACAGTACCGGTTCCTGTAAGAGCCAGTACAGAGAGTCGGCCTGTTCCCTCCTCTGCTTCCTCAGTAAAATCCACACTGAGAAAACACTTCTGTAAAACGCTGGCAGAGATGAAGTGTCCAGACTCCTGCAGTCCATCAGGAACAGAGCCGGACACCAGTCTCAGACCACCACACCTCTGCAAGATGCAGCAGGATAAACGCCTCCAAACCAGGTCTGCAGGTCCGGTGAGGAGTCTCTGTAAGAACTGAAGGCGGAAAGGCAGCGCCCCTGCTGGCTTAGATGGACCAGACCCTGTCCACCCTCCTCCTTTGGCAGAAACAGGATGCTCTGAGGGACCGAGTGCAACCTGTCCCAGAAAAAGTCTACCAACACTGCCTGAATGCGAGACAGAAGAGAAACTGGGGGGTCGACACAGGCCAACCGATGCCACAGAGCACTGGAGATCAGATTGTTTAGAATCAGTACACGGCCTCTGTAGGACATTTTTGGTACAAGCCATTTCCATTTCTCAAGCCGACCTTTGACCTTTTCTAAAACATTTTCCCAGTTTTTCTTTACAAACATTTCATTGCCCAAAAAGACTCCCAAATATTTCAGCCCTCCTTTCTTCCACATCAAGCCTCCAGGTAGCCTGAGCTGACACCCCCAACCTGTCCCCAACCACGAACAGCTTCACTCTTGCCCCAGTTAACTCTGGCCGAGGAAATACATCCCAAACTGATCCACAGTGTTCGTTAAAATGTCAATGTCCTTCTGTGAGTTAACCAGGGCTACGACATCATCGGCGTACGCCGACAGTTTAAAAGAGACGTCGCAGCCGGGAACACACACACCACTCAGCTTGTTCCTCAGTTTGTGAAGCAGAGGTTCGATGGCCAGAGAGTAGAGCATGCCGGACAGACAGCAGCCCTGTCTGATCCCCCTCTGAACACTAAAAGGAGCACTCAGACCTCCATTTATTTTCAGCACACTCGCAATGTCACAGTACAGAACCCGGATCTTAGCTATGAAGCCTGGGCTGAAACCAAAAGCAGCTAAAGTTTGCCACAGATACTTGTGTTCAACCCGGTCAAAAGCTTTTTCCTGGTCTATTGAAATCAGACCAGTGTCTACAGCCAATCAGCCAGAGACCTCCAAAATGTCCCGAATCAAAGTGACGTTGTCACTGATTAGCCTGCCGGGCACACAGTACGTCTGATCAGGATGGATGATCGATGCCATCACCTCTCTGAGTCTGGAGGCCAGGACTTTGGGCAGTATTTTATAGTCCGTGCAGAGCAGCGAGACAGGTCTCCAGTTCTTTAGCTCCTGCAGGTCTCCCTTCTTGGGCAGTAAGGTGATGACTGCCCTCCTGCAGCTCAGAGGCAGCCGTCCTCTCTCCAGGCAGTCGTTAAAAACCTCCAGCAGGTCTTCTCCCAACACAGACCAGAAAGATTTATAAAAGTCAACAGGGAGACCATCAATGCCGGGAGCTTTCCCGCTCTTTAGGCTCATCAGAGCAGCATACAGTTCTTGCGGAGTTAACTGAGCCTCTAACTTTGTGTTGGCTTCAGTCTCCACCTGTAGAAGACCTGTGAAGAAAACTGCTGCACACATCTGGGTTGTCTGTAAGTTCACTTTTATATAGGTCTTTATAAAAACAGACTGCAAATTTCCTGATCTCAGAAGAGTCGGAGATTGCAGAGCCGTTACTGGATCGCAGGGAGTGAACTATTTTTCTTTGTCCATTCTTCCTCTCCAGACCAAAAAAGAACTGAGAGGGGGCATCCATCTGGGTGATGTTAAGAAACCGTGACCTGACCAGAGCACCTTCTGCTGCGACGCCCAGCAGGTTGGCTAGAGCCCGCTTTTTAGATTTAAGGGAATTTAAAAGCCCTCGATCTCCTGTAGACTCTGCTCGACTCTGCAGTTCTACCAGCTGAATCTCCAGGTCCCTCATAGATCTGGTTATGTCTCTAGTGACATTACGAGTGAACTGTTGACAAAGTTGCTTAATCTGAGTCTTTCCAAAGTCCCACCATTGTTGGACACTGCTAAAAACAGACTTAGATTTTCTGTGAGCTAGCCAGAAATGTTCAAAAGCCGCTCTAAAAGCTTTGTCATGGAGCAGGGCAACATTAAAATGCCAATACGCACTTTGCAGACGCACATTTTTTATAAAAACAGAACAAAAAAACAGACAATGATCTGAGAAGCCCACTGGGTTGATGTGACAGCTGTTAAAAATGTTCACATGATGTTTAAAAGCGTAGATCCTGTCTAGCCTGGCCAGAGATAACAAGTTGTCTTTGGAGTGACTCCATGTATACTGCCTGTGATTTCTGTTAAAAATCCTCCACACGTCTGACAGCTCATGAGCCTCAGTCAGCTGTCTGAGCCTGCGTGATGAAGCAGGGTGAGGCTCCTGGTGGTTCCTGTCCAACTCTTGGATTTTCAGAGCAGTTAAAATCACCTCCTAAAAACAAATATTCATCACTGTTACAATTTTTGATGGTTTCACATAAAACATCCAGTACTTGGAGTCGCTCCACCCCCTTAGTAGGAGCATAAATATTAATAAAAACCACAGTGATATTCTCAAACTGCGCCCTGACCTTCAACAAGCTGCCTTTAATAATCTCCTCAGTGTCATATGAAGAAGGTAGGAAACTTCTGGAGAAGACCACCCCCACTCCTCCACTACAGCTGGACCTGTGACTCAGGATGACCTCCCCGTCCCACCCCCTCCTCCAGTCAATCTCATCTTCTGCATAGCTGTGTGTTTCCTGAATCAACATTACATCCACCTTCTTCAGCTTCATCAACTTAAAAAAGGAAGCTCTTTTCCCATCATCCCTTGCTCCGTTTAAGTTTAAAGTGCCCAGTTTAAAGTCACACATAGAGAGAGGGAAGGTGGATAAAAACACAACAATATAAAAGCAGACCAAGAGGAAAGAGAGAAAACAGACCCTTTGTTCAAAAAGCATCATTATCTGTTAAGATTTGTGCTCTTACTTTGACAATCAGTTTTTTTAAATGATAGATTTCCTGCTCTGTAAGGACAGACTCTCCAACATCTCCTGAGGTTTTGGTCAGAGGCTTCGCTGACTCAATGAAAAGCTTCAAATCAGAAAAGTGATCTTCTACTTTGAGCTGTCTGGTGCCTTTTGTTCCCTGCAGGAACTTCTTAATGTCTGCAGGAGAGTAGAGAGTCTGCTCCTCCTGGGTCAGTAAGGACTCGCTCTCTGACTCTGCTGGGGGTTTACCAGCTTTGCTCCCTTTAATCATTTTAGAGGCTTTTACATTTTTTTGGACAGGTTCTATATTTTTCCTTTTTTGTGACAGTTTCAGTAACTCATCATCTGACATGTCTTCATCATCAACAAACTGTTCCTCACACAGTGAGAGATCATCATGGGGCTTTTCACTGTTCACACACTCAGTCTGTTTCACTTCATCACTTATTTCTTTTTGTTTTTCTCCATCAGCCTGCACGCTGTCCTTTCTCTGCAGCTGATCTCTGCTTTTTACCGACACCTCCCCACCCGAGCACGCAGAGGGGTCACCGCTCGCCAGAGGCCGGTCCTGGAGCAGGCGGCCCCCTCCGGGCGCCGGGGCCACGAACCCTCTCTCCTGCAGCGGCAGCAGCCCGCCGCCCCCCGCTCCCTCCGGACAGGAGCGGATCAGATGTCCCTCTGCACCGCAACCAAAACACTTCATGGTCTCCGACGTGATGCGAAAACCATGTAGCTGAAACCGTCTACTTTAAAGTTAAAGGACAGATTAAGTTCAGCGCTGTTTTCTCTGAGCACCATGAACACCTGTCTGCGGTGACACACGACGTGTCTTCAGCAGGGGGGATTTAAAGCCCAGAGACAGCATCTTAATCGGGGAGACGAGCTGACCGAACCGGGACAGCTCTTTAGCCAGAACCTCGTTTCTGATGAACGGGGGGACGTTGGAGATGGTGATCTTTCTGGCCGGATTAACCAGCGGGTGAACAGGAGTGAAGCTGTCCTGGATGACCACACCTGACACCACCACATCACTGACTTTCTCCGGACTGTCCAGAAAGATCAGCACCGCTCCGTTCATACGGGAGGCAGACTTCACGCTGCCGTATCCCACCACCTCTCCCACCGCTAAGGAGACCTCCTCCACCGAGCAGCTGACCGCCGGCACCAGTCTGACAGCATGCCGGCGTGTCAGCTTCTCAAACTCGGCCGCGGCCTCCACCACGGGCATACTGCCCAAACCGAGCCGGTAGCCCCGCTACCAGGCCCAAAAACACACCTGAACTACAGGTACACCTGTCAGCAAACTGTAGCAAAGGAAAGAAAGACAAACAAACACATAAAATAGCAAGAAAAAAGAGAAAATACACTCACACCGAAACTCCTCACAACTCCACGCTCCACTCACTCCCAGCATGCACTCAGAGAGAGAGAGAGAGAGAGAGAGAGAGAGAGAGAGAGAGAGAGAGAGAGAGAGAGAGAGAGAGAGAGAGAGATTTTGATTTTAGAAATACCTTTATTTACAGCTATGTTTACTTTACAAAAACATATTACACTCAGATCAGATTCACATCAGCACATTTCCTAAAGTAAATTTTCCTTCTGCTACCGAGCACAGCACCCCCCCACAACCCCAGATTGACTGGAACCCCTCCAGGTCCTGAGCAGCTCTGTAAAAACTGAACTCCAGCAACAGTCTGGCCTTCAACATGTTCACAAAGAGAAGTTTTACAGCAATGAGCACAGATTGTTCCACCTTCCTCCTCCTGCTCACATACACCGCCACCTTCGCCTGCCCCATGAGGAAGTTCAAAAGCTGACATTTATGCTTTTTCTGACGAGTGTATTTAAAACCACAAATAAAGACCCGCTTAGTAAAACATTCGTCATAAGCATTAAAAAGCTCCCTCAACAGATCAAACAGGTGTGTCAGACGAGTGCACTCTAAGAAACAGTGGAAAACCGTCTCCCTCTGACCACAGAAAGGACACTTGTCTTCCACAGAGGCATTGATCACAGAAAGAAAAGAGCTTCACTGCTACAATGCCATGTAGGATCCTCCACTGCAGGTCATCATGTCTCTTTGTCAGAGGAGGTTTGTAAAGAGACGTCCAAGCCGGTCTGAAGTCAGAGCTTAACCCCAGATAAGTCCTCCACGGAGTATCCATGCGTCCACTCAGTGTGCACCGGTTTACAGTCTTTACCATCAGTTTGTATAGAGTCTTTCCTGAGGCACTGTCCAAAGAAACACCTTCACAATCCAGTAAAGGCCCAGTACAGTTTTTAAGATCAGGAACCACCCTGATGACAGGATATGAGTCAGTGGGATTTGGTGCCAACACGCCATCACTAAAACCAGTTAATAAAAAACGTTCATGCCCGGCCAGCTGCTGCTTCCAGTGTTCCAGTAGCTGATTTATTAGGCGTGTGGACCTGACTCCCAGGCGAGCAGCCAGCCCCACCGGATCATCCAACCGAGGTCCAGTTAACTCCACCACCTGTCCAAGAGTACAGACCTTTGCAGTAAGGAACCTTTTTGACAGCGCAGGCCCGACCCAGACCGGAGTATCCAAGTGTCCACCGAACAACACTGGCTCCTGCAGCAGCCAATACAGAGGAGTCCATCCGTTCCCGTCTCTGCTTCCTCAGCAGAGTCCACACCGTAAACACGCTGCGATAAAAACCTGGCACGGACAAATCGCTCACCTTCTTCCAGTCCATTAAAAACAAAGGCGCACTCAGTCCCAGTCCACCGACTCTCTGCAGAATACAGTAGGCCAGGGGTCTCCACACCAGGTCCTTGGGCCCAGAGAGAAGCCTCTGTATGAACTGGAGACGAAAAGCAGCACCCCTACTGGCCAGGTGGACCAGCCCCTGCCCACCTTCTTCTTTAGGCAGGAAAAGGACACTCTGAGGAACCCAATGCAACTTATCCCAGAAAAAATCCACTAACACTCTTTGGATGCGAGACAGGAGAGAAACTGGAGGATCAACACAGGTCAGCCGATGCCACAGAGCAGAGGAAACCAGATTATTAACGATAAGAACGCGCCCTCTGTATGACATCTTGGGTAAGAGCCACGTCCACTTATTAAGACGCCCTTTAACCTTTTCCAAGACATTTTCCCAATTTCTTTCTTGAAACTTTTCATCGCCTAAGAATACTCCAAGGTACCTCATTCCTCCTTTTTTCCACACTAGACCTCCAGGTAGACTAAGCCGATCCCTCAGTCTCTCTCCCACCATGACAGCCGTACTTTTTACCCAGTTCACCCTGGCAGAAGATATAACCCCAAACTGAGTAACAGTTTCCATTAACAAATCAATGTCCCTCTGAGTTGTTAACCATGACAATGACATCGTCGGCATAGGCCGACAGTTTGAAATGAACATCACAGCCAGGAAAACAGACACCACACAAACCTTTTCGTAGTCTTATGGAGCAAGGGTTCAATGGCCAGAGAGTACAGCATGCCAGACAGGGAACATCCCTGCCTGACCCCTCTCTGAACACTAAAAGGAGCGCTCAGACCACCGTTAATTTTCAGAACACTCTCAATGTCACAGTACAAAACCTGAATCTTGGCTATAAAACCTGAGCTGAACCCAAAGGCGGCTAAAGTCTGCCATAGGTACTGGTGTTCAACCCGATCAAAAGCCTTTTCCTGGTCTTTAGAAATCAGACCAGTGTCTACAGCCAATGAACTGGTAACCTCCAAAACATCTTGAATTAAAGTGACGTTGTCACTGATCAGTCTGCCAGGGACACAGTAAGTCTGGTCAATGTGAATGACAGGAAGCCATCACCTCTCTCAGTCGGCGGGCCAGGACCTTAGACAGAATCTTTATAGTCAGTACAGAGCAGAGACACCGGCCTCCAGTTCTTCAGCTCTTGCAGATCTCCCTTTTTGGGCAGCAGAGTGATGACGGCCCTCCTGCAGCTCATAGGCAGCCAACCCGTCTCCAGACAGTCCATGATGACTTCCAACAAGTCCTCACCCAGCACAGACCAAAAAGACTTGTAAAAATCAACGGGAAGTCCATCAATACCAGGGGCTTTGCCGTTCTGCAGACTCATCAGAGCTGCATGCAGCTCAGCCAGGGACAGCCCAGCCTCCAGTTTTATGTTGTCTTCAGGATCGACCTGCGGGAGGTCAGCATAAAAGTGCTGGCTCACCTCTGGATTGTCTGTGGAATTCACTCGTGTAAAGATCTGCATAGAAACTGGCCGCAAAACTCCTGATCTCAGAAGACCCTGAGATCGAAGATCCACCGCTGGACCGCAATGAGTGAATTACCTTTATCTGTCCATTCTTTTTCTCTAGCCCAAAAAAGAATTGAGACGGGGCATCCATCTGAGAGACGTCCAGAAAACGTGACCTGACCAGAGCTCCCTGCGCTGTAACACCCAGCAGATTGGCCAGAGCCGCCTTTTTAGATGTGAGGGACTCTAACAACCCTCGATCTCCTGTAGAATCAACCAAACCCTGTAATTCTACCACTTCAGTTTCCAGATCCCTCATAGACCGGGTTATGTTCCTGGTGACATTGCGAGTGTACTGCTGACACAACTGTTTGATCTGACACTTACCAAAATCCCACCACTGCTGAACACAGTCAAAGTCAGCTTTACACTGTCTATGGATGCTCCAAAAGTATGACAAAGCAGCTCTAAAAGCCTTGTCATGTATCAGAGCAATGTTAAAATGCCAATACGCACTATTCACTCTGACGTTCCTAATCTGGACAGAACAAAACACAAGACAGTGATCAGTGAAGCCGACTGGACTTATGTGACATGATCTAAAAGCACTGAGGTGATGTTTAAAGCAATACAAACGATCCAGCCTGGCCAGAGAGACCACCTGATCCTTTTACGTGACTCCACGTGTACTGCCTGTGATCCTTGTTAAAACTCCTCCACACATCCACCAGCTCGTGTGCTGCAGTTAACTGGTTGAACCTGTGAGATGAAGCAGGATGAGGCTTCTGGTGATTCCTGTCCATCCGTGGGTTCTCTTGTACAGTTGAAATCACCTCCCAAGAAGAGATATTCATCACTGCTGCACTTCCTGAGTGTATCACACAATACATTTAACACAGATAATCTCTGTTACCCTGTTGGTTGGTACATAGACAGTAATAAAAACCAGTGTCCTGTTTTCATACTGAGCTTTAACCTTCAGTAAACCACCCTCAATTAATTTCCTCCACTTCGCATTGAGAAGGCAGGAAGCTTCTGGAAAAAATAATCCCTACCCCACCACTACAGCTGGACTTATGGCTAAGAAAAAACGTTCCCCGCTCCACTCACTTCTCCACTGGATTTCATTGTCTGAGGTACTGTGTGTTTCCTGAACCATTAACACATCCAGCTTTTTAATATCGATCACTTTAAAGAGAGTCGCTCTCTTTACAGCAGCCCTCGCTCCATTCAAATTCAAAGTGCCTACTTTGAAGTCACTCATTTGAAGGGATGGATGTAAGAAACAAACATATAGAGAGACACATGACAAAAAGAGAGACGTAAAGAGAAATGCCTGTTTAAACATCATCATTGTCAATTTGAGGCCTTGACTTTGACGAATCAATTTCTTCAGCCGGAAAATCTCCTGATCAGTGAGACCATCTTCCCCAAAAAACCCTGAACTCTTCACCAGAGGCCGAGCTGAATCCACAAACAGCCTCAGGTCCGGAAAAAAACTGTCTACTTTTACCAGCCTGAGTCCTTTGGTGTCCTGCAGGAACTTTTTAATTTTCCCCGGGGGGTAGTTTCGTTCCCTCACTTGTGTGGTCATCAGCTCACTGTCAGACTCTGCTGAACAGTTTCCAGCCTTCTCTCCTCCAGTGACCTTCAGGGCCTTAAACCTGGTCTGTAAACGTGCAGGATTCTTCCTTTTCTGTGATGTCTTTAGTGACTCCTCATCAGACATAACTTCATCTGCCAATAACTCATTCACACAGCAGCCTGTTCTGCTGAGCTTCCTCTTCCTCCTGTGAGCTACCACCTACCTGTCCATCCCCTTCACCCTCACTGTGCTGCTCATCATGTGGCTGTGAGTCTGTGTCAAACACCCCGTCAGCCTGTGTGCTGTCCTCACCCTGCCCTAGACTACCTCTCCGAGCCGGATCTCCACAGCCCGGCTCAGCAGAAGCATTCACACCCAAAGGACTGCGACGGCCCCGCCCCGCAGCGGAGGACGCTCCGCCAGGGGCCAGCGGCGGCAGCTCCGCCAGGGCCAGCGGCAGCTCCACCCGCAGAGGCCCGGTCTAATACAGCCTGTCCATGAAGCACTCTCCCCGGGCAGGAGCGGATCCAAGTGACCCTCTGCCCCACAACCAAAGCACTTCATAGTTTCTGACGTAGCGAAAACCATGTAGTTGAAGCCCTCCACCTTAAAGTTGAAAGACAGGTTCAGTTCCGCTGTGTTATCTTTTAAGATCCATGAAAACCTGCCTTCTGTGAGAAACAACATGTTTCAGTAACGGAGATTTGCAGCCCAGGGAAACCATTTTAATCGGGGAGACTACCTGTCCATACCTGGAGAGCTCTTTGATCAGAGCTTCGTTTTTAATAAACGGCGGGGCGTTAGAAATGATGACCTTCTTGGCCGGACTGACCAGCGGGAGAACCGGAGTAAAAGTGCCCTGAATAACAACTCCACTTTCCACCGCTGCACCAACTTTAGCCAGGCTCTCTAGGAACATGACAATCGCACCGTTCATGCGGGAAGCAGACTTCACGCTGTCACAACCCCCCACCTGTCCGACTGCTAAACTGGCCTCCTCCACAGAGCAGCCGACCGCCGGCGTGTCAGCTTCTCAAGCTCCGCATCAGCATCCAGCACGGGCATGCTGCCCAGCAGAGCCGGGAGCCACGCTACCAAACCCACCTACACCTGAACTACAGTCAGACTCAGTCACCAACACTGTAGGACACAAAGAAAAGAAGAGAAACACTCATAAACAGTAAAGAAATTAGAAACTCATCTCAAGCACCGACACAACGCTGCCGAAACTCCTCACAACTCCACCATCCACTCACTCCACCATCCACCACTCCAAGAGAGAGAGAGAGAGAGAGAGAGAGAGGAGAGAGAGAAGAGAGAGAGAGAGGGGGAGAGAGAGAGACAAACATTTTTTAAATATAAATTTTTTACATTTATTCTTTAAATAACATTTTTCAAATAAAAAGTTAGATAAACACATGAATACAATGAAAAACTAAACACAGGTTCAAAATTGTGAGCTATAAATGACGTCACACTGAGCAGGAAAATAAAGAAATTTATGAATAAAAATGTTTCTCATTAAAATCACATGAACATAAAACTAAAATCTGTGTTTACAAACCGTGACGCGTTCAGAGCGGAAGTGAACTTTTTAAACTCTTCCTCTGACGTCACGCCCGCCTCCTCCTCGTTGCCACAGTAACGCATCAACACAGCAGCAGCGTGCTGGCAGCTTCCGGTGCTGATGCTGACGGGATGGCGGCTCGGAGCTTCTTCACCCCCGCTGAGGTGGCCGCTCACAACACCGCCGCCGACCTGTGGGTGTCCTTCCTGGGCAGAGTGTGTGACCTGAGCCCGCTGATGGAGCAGCACCGAAGGTGAGTACTCTAATTACTCTGATTAAGATCAGTACTCTGTTACCAGACCAGTTCAGCTGGTGCAAAGGAACGAAGTAGCAGGTCTAAACTTAAGTACAGTTTTAAAATCATTTATATTTCCTACTACACTGCACACATAAACATTGTACTTTTTACTCCACGAATACTTAAGCTTCCTTTGCAGATTATGATTATTAATACAAAATATAAAGAACAAAGAAATTATGATCGTGGATCCAAGAGGAGAAATGCACGAAAAGTAAATATTTGAAAGGAGCTCCACCTTTAACCGCTGTAATATTAAAGTGATCAATAACTATAATCCATTCATGTATTTATTATTCTGAAATGGCTCCTTCTGCACATTTTACTTTTGGTACTTAAAGTTTATTAATGCTGATACTTTTGTACTTCTACTTCTATTTCAAAGCATTACTTGTATTTTTCAGAGTGATATTACTTCTTTTACGAGCTCTGAGTACTTCTTCCACTAATGTTGAAAAGTAAAAGTATTATAAGAAAAATGTAATCACAGTATTTAAAGTAAAAGTACTCAACGCAGAAAGTTGTTTTCCCCTTTAACTGATTGATTAAGGAGGAGAATGTGAATAAAAGCATCTTCCACTGTGTCTTCATATTGATGTGTGTCACAGTGTGTGTAGATTGTGTTGCTATGAAGCATCCAGCCAACACTCTGATACGACCTCACTTACATTAATTACAACCATATATGAGAGTAGTTACTAATATTGAAAAAATAGAATACTTTAAGACCTTTGTGCTGAACGAGCTCTGCTTTGTATACTTTAAGTAAATGTCCATGTTAATGCTTTACTTTACTTGTATTAGAGTATTTTTATTTTGTAGTATTTGTACTTCAAGTGAGGGATCTGCTGTTTACACATCAATGCAGCACTAATTACATATCACATATGTTCTAATTTAAAACATCACAAATATTTGGACTAAAGTAATAAAACACACAAACTTTACATTATTTAACATGAGTGACATCAGTCAGCATCCAATCCTGTGGGTTAAATCGTGGTGGGCGGGGCTACAGGTGTGTTAAAGCAGTTTGAGTAAATATGCAGGTGTGTGTCACATGTTTCCTGCAGGTGACGCTCTCCTCTTACCCATCATGGAGTTTGCAGGAAAAGACATCAGCTCCTGGTTTGACCCCGACACTGAAGACGTGAGCGCGATCAAACAAACTGACCAATCAGTGAGCAGCTCTCCGCTCTGTTCCCAAGTTACCTGCACGTGTCTGCGGTCTGTCCACAGGTGCTGAAATATGTCGATCCAATGACTAACTGTGTGAGGTACTACACCCCCAGGGGGCGTTTCGTGCACGTCCCCCCCGCTGGCCCTCGCTCCGACTGGGCCACCGACATCAGCCAGCCCTGGTGGAGGGACAAACGCTACCAGGTGGGACTGCTGTCGGCTAAAACCAGGTGGATCCGAGTCATCAACACGCTGACGTCACAGGAGCAGCGACTGCAGGTGAACTGTCCACACACACCTCACCTGCACGTGAAGCTCCGCCCACCACCTGAAAGGTTTATAAAACATCTGTCAGCGATGAACAAAAAGTTATTTAGTTTAACGTGATCTGTTTTAACTTCATTTTAACTGGTCAGTTCCTGTTTTAATTGGAAAAAACAAAGAAGCTTGTTCAGCGTTGACAGTGTGAGGTGCTGCCGGCGCCCCCCAGAGGCAGACATGCTCATTACGCACAATGTGAACAAACTGGTGTGTGACTGAGATAATCTCACTCAGTTTTCAGCATCAGGATTGTTCAGGGTTTTATTTTAGTGCATCCTGATGATTAATCTGTTCAGTCTGAGCTGCAGTGAAGTAAGACAGTCTGTCCTGAGGGTGGCGCTACAGGAGCGCTTCAGATGTAAATCCTCTGGAAGCATGAAGGCATCAGGACGTTTTTATCAGGATCTGCCTGTTTAAACTTCAGAGATCTAAAGTTCAAGAATTTATTGTCATTGCACCACAATTTACATCACGCAATCATTGTCAGTGAAATTCTTCAATCTCAGGCTCCCTAAACAACGCTCAAAAATATTAACAGGAATAGAGACACTCAAACAGAAAAAATAGATGAAAGAAATAAAAATCTAAAGATAAATAATAGTATAGGAGTAATAAATATAGACCTAAAATTTAAATTAAACAATTAAAATTTAAATTTTACAATTAAGAAAATATACAACTAGAAGAGCTATACAATAAAATATACAATAAAATATACAGTATAAAATATACAATAAAATATACAATAAAATATAAATATAAATAATATACAATAAACAGATATACAATAGAATATATACAATAGAATATACAGTAAAATATACAATAGAAAGTGATGGTGTTACTTGTGGTATTATGAAGTGATGGATCTGTGAACAGAGGTCGTGTTCTGAAACAGAAATCAGTGAATGGACTGAAAATACGTCGGGGCTTTTTAAAGTTTGTGTGACAGAAGAGCCCCTGCATGACCTCACCATGACCTCACCATGACCTACCTGCTGCTCCTCAGGTGTGTTCGGAGGAGACTCTGACTGAGATCCTCCGGCGTTACCTGCGCTACAACTCTCACGCCTGCAGCTACACCTGGAAACACGCCGGCGTCAGTCTGGACATGAGCAAGACGCTCAGCGAGAACAACGTCCTCGACGACGACCACCAGCTCCAGCAGCTGCGACTGGACCGGGACCTGTTCACCCCCGCCCTCCTGCTCCACTTCAACGACGACCTCACCGAGGGCTGACCTTTGACCTCGTCCAGGGGGCGGAGCCGGGGTCACATGATACTTTACAGACATTTACAGCAGATTGATGAGAAATCTTTGATGAGAAAGATGATGAACGCTGAGGAGAAATCTTTGGCTGTTGCTTCCTAAATGAATATCATCAGTAGAACCATAAAAGTGAACAAAAGTTTAGTTTACTCTGTTTCTCCTTAAAGCTCCAAGCGTCAATCCTCAAGATGTAACAAACAAGGTCCAAGCTTTTTCTCTCCTCAGAATAATTAAAATCCATGTTTACAACCTCCGAGTTCTTCTTCTCTGCCTCTGTAGATCTGTAGGGTCCAAACAAAGCGGCCTCCCAGCCTCTGACTTCACTCTCAGCATTTTGACTGACCTGTCGCTTCACATATTTAAAACGAGTCCCTGTAGACTTTCTCTGCTCTGTACTTTTACCTGTAGACCAGCTGCTGGCAGGTGAAGAGGAGCTGGTGAGTGGAGCTCTCTGGGTAATGTAGTTTAATGAAGCCATGAACGAGTGTGGAGCGAGTGGAGAAGATCACAGCTGGTGAGAAGAACAAGTCACAGTACGGCAAAGAGCAACATTCACATGAGGATTATTTCTTCTTCTTATATTTCAGGGGCTGTTTGAGGTTTTGGGGTAATGCATGTACAACAAAAAAAAATACAGACATTGATCACCATGGCAACAGAAGAAGCGTCGCAGCATCCTGGTCCTCCATCAGTGGGTGTTTCCAGGTGTTTTCAGGTGTTTCCAGGTGTGTGGTTCTCCTGCTGATGTTTTACAGTAAAATGAAGTGTGTCCTCGAGTGATGTCACCTGAGTCAGCGTCAGAGAGAGTGTTGCATTGTGGGTAATGGAATAAAAAAGTGTCTCTGCTCTGCTTCATGGTGAGACTGTGTCATCGGAGAGCAAAGCAAAGTACAAACCTTTTATGTTTACGATGTTCTGATGGTCACTGCATGTTTGTGAACATTTTGATGTCGGCCTTCGTGTAAACACGGATTATTTGAGGAAGTGTCAACTGAAAATTGGTTTCCCTTCCGGAAAAAGAGTAAAAGGGAAGCTGAGCTCTGTGAATCTGATTCACTGCAAACTGGACATTATGAAATATTTGGAGCAGATCAGATGAATTAGTGCTGAGTGGGCAGTTTTTACACAGTTTATGGGAGGAGGCGAATCAACCACAGCTTCTCGTTTCCGGAGAAGTTTGACCAAACACGCATGGTCTCTGCTCCTCGAGCGTTTCTGCAGAGGCTTTATCGAGGTGAGTCCGGACGTTTAACACCTTTGGTTTCATTATTTTGATGAAATGAAGGCAGAAGTTCACAGCTGGAGGCTTTTAAACTGTGAAGATGGAGTCAGTTATTATTCCTGAAGAGACACCAGCTGCTTCACAAATGTATGTTTATTATTAAGTCACTTTTAGTTTGATTTAGTGATTTTGTTAACGTATTGGACAGCAGCAGTTGATCCACAGTGAGATGGAGAACTTCTCTGCTGGACGAGCTGCAGTCACATCACATGATCTTCCTAAAGAGACGGAGTGAAGAGAGATCTGAGGAGAGAAAATAGATTCTCTCATGTTGGCATGTTGTAAAAGTTAAAGTTTAAAGACTTTCACAGACATTCATGAAGATTCGTCTCGACCTTTAACATCCAAAACTAAAACGAACCTTTTTCTTCTCCTTTAAATCAGGTGATTAACAGGTAAATCTGCCATTGGAGCTCATCAACATGCTAACACGAATGTTAGCTTCACACGTTATCTGTGATGTGTGAGGAAATAATGTGGTGGTCTTTGTGATGTGACAGATTTGAGCTTTATGTGTCTGTTTTAAAAGCAAAGTCTTTTCTTGGACTTTGATAAGTGAGAGAAAGCTTGAAAGCAGCAGAGTGAAGGATTCATCTGAAATCTGTCTGAAGGGTTTGTGATGTGATCATGGTGGGCTGGGGTCAGAGGTCAGGCTCGGTAACTCTTTATGGAGTATTTAACACAGCTGACCGTGAGGTGCAGTCAGAAAGCTCCAGAAGAAGAAAGTAAGTCTCTGTTTCCATGTTAAAGACAGACAGACACATCGCCATGATGACAGACTACAGCTGTGACAAAGAGCAAGACACCACGGCCCTGTGACCCAAAATGGGCCACAGGTACCTGTCTGTCTGTCTGTCTGCCTGTCTGTCCTGTCTCACCTGTCCTGTCCTGTCCTGCCTGTCTGTCTGTCTGTCTGTCTGTCTCTGTCTCTCGCCTGTCTGCCTGTCTGTCTGCCTGTCTCTCCGCCTGCCTGTCTGTCTGCCTGTCTGTCTGTCTGTCTGCCTGTCTGTCTGTCCTGTCTGTCTGTCTGCCTGTCTGTCTGCCTGCCTGTCTGTCTGTCTGTCTGTCTGTCTGCTCCGCCTGTCTGCCTGTCTGTCTGTCTGTCTGTCTGTCTGTCCTGTCTGCCTGTCTGTCTGTCTGTCTGTCCTGTCTGTGTCTGTCTGTCTGTCTGTCTGTCTGTCTGTCTGTCTGTCTGTCTGTCTGTCTGTCTGTCTGTCTGCCTGTCTCTCCATCTGTCTGTCTCTGTCTGTCTCTGTCCGCCTGTCTGTCTGTCTGTCTGTCTGTCTGTCTGTCTGTCCTGTCTGTCCTGTCTGTCTGTCTGTCTGTCTGTCTGTCTGTCTCTGTCTGTCTGTCTGTCTGCCTGCCTGTCTGTCTGCCTGTCTGTCTGTCTGCCTGCTGGCGCGTCGTTCTTTTTAACATGCTTCCTGTACGTTTCTCAGTGAACGACTCCTTTAAATCCTTTCATGAGTCTGTTTCTGTACTTGAACAGCCGTCAGAGGTGGAAAGTAACTAAGTTATATTTACTCGAGTACTGTACTTAAGTACAAATTGGAGGTACTTCTACTTTTCTTGAATATTCCAATTGTCTGCTTTCTATTTTTACTCCATCAGAGGTATATTTGTATTTTTACTCCATCAGAGGTAAATATAGTATTTTTACTCCATCAGAGGTAAATATAGTATTTTTACTCCATCAGAGGTAAATATAGTATTTTTACTCCATCAGAGGTAAATATAGTTGTATTTTTACTGCATCAGAGGTAAATATAGTATTTTTACTCCATCAGAGGTAAATATAGTATTTTTACTCCATCAGAGGTAAATATAGTATTTTTACTCCATCAGAGGTAAATATAGTATTTTTACTCCATCAGAGGTAAATATAGTATTTTTACTGCATCAGAGGTAAATATAGTATTTTTACTCCATCAGAGGTAAATATAGTATTTTTACTCCATCAGAGGTAAATATAGTATTATTTTTCCTGCATCAGAGGTAAATATAGTATTTTTACTCCATCAGAGGTAAATATAGTATTTTTACTCCATCAGAGGTAAATATAGTATTTTTACTGCAATCAGAGGTAAATATAGTATTTTTACTCCATCAGAGGTAAATATAGTATTTTTACTGCCATCAGAGGTAAATATAGTATTTTTACTAACTGTGATGTGATAAAGTGATGAACCACCTGCCTGTCTGTCTGTCAGGTCGAACTCTCTCAGGACTCTCCAGGTTCAAACACTGGTTGTTTCCTGCCGTCACAGCTACAGTCATCCTGATTCTGATCATCGTACTGGGAGCCACCAGTGAGCACACACACACACACACACACACACACACACACACACACAGTTGTATGATGTCCTGCTGTCTGCAGTCAGCTCAGAGTTTCCTGTCAGTCTTAGTTGGATGGATGTCAGTGTCTGAGGAATAATCAGCGTTTTAATTTAGTGTTTTTACACTCTGAGGTTTCTGTTTGCGTCATCAGACACCAAGATGTCGAACCGTCTGTGGACCGTGGAGCAGAGAGAGTCCAACCTGAGCAACATCATCCAGAGTCTGAACAGCTCACTGCAGCAGGCACACGGTAACACACACAGAGACACACAGACACACAGACACACACAGAGACACACACACACACACACACAGACACACACAGAGACACACACAGACACACACAGACACACACACACACACACACACACACACACAGACACACACACAGACACACACACAGACACACACACAGACACACACACACACAGACACACACACACAGACACAGAGACACACACACACAGACACACAGAGACACAGACACACAGAGACACACTGAGACACACACACACAGACACAGACACACACACAGAGACACACACACACACACACAGACACACACACACACACACACACACACACACACACACACAGACACACACACACACACACACACACAAGACACACTGCAGTGATCACACACTCCTTTCAGATTTCCTTTATTAGTCCCACAGCAGGAAATTCACAGTGTAACAGCAGCGAGACACACAGTGGAAAATAAATAGAGGAAATGCAAGACATAGGGTAAGATAAAAAATAAGAAAATAAGATATTTAGCATACAAAATCTAAAAAATAAATCAATTATAACTTTAATTATAATTATACCTGTACACAGTACAGAGACAGGATCTGCCTGAGAATACATATAAGAATATATAAATATCTCAAGTAGAAAAAAGTGAAAAACAGTGAAATGAGTAGTGAGGTGAAGTGGAGTGTATTGTGCAAGAGTCCAGTTATTAGTAAGTTATTTGTTTATTGTTTATTGTCTGCAGACTAGCGGACATTTTGTTTGTTGTACAGTCTGACAGCAGCAGGCAGGAAGGACCTGCGGTACCTCTCCTTCACACAGCGTGGATGGAGCAGCCGCTCACTGAAGGAGCTGCCCAGAGCTGTCAGACTGTCCTGTAGAGGGGGGACGTGTTGTTTAACAGGGATGACAGCTTAGCCATCATCCTCCCGTTTCCCACCACCTCCACTGAGTCCAGGGGGCATCCCAGGACAGAGCTGGCCCTCCTCACCAGTCTGTCCATTCTCCTCCTGTCCCTGTCCGTGATGCTGCTGGCCCAGCAGACTATCCCATAAAAGATGGCTGATGCCACCACAGAGTCATAGAAGGTCCTGAGGAGAGGTCCCTGCACTCCAAAAGACCTCAGCCTCCTGAGCAGGAACAGTCTGCTGTTGCCCTTCTTGACAAGGGCATCTGTGTTGTCCGACCAGTCCAGACTGTCATTTAGGTGAACACCCAGGTACTTGTAGGACTTCACAGTGTCGATGTCCGTTCCCTGGATGCTCACCGGTGCAGGCGGAGAGTGTCTACGCCTGCGGAAATCCACCACCAGCTCCTTGGTTTTACCAGCGTTGATCTGGAGGTTGTTCCGCAGGCACCAGTCCTCAAAGTCCTGAATAAGTCCTCTGTACTCTCTGTCGTCCCCATCTGTGATGAGGCCAACAACAGCAGAGTCATCAGAGAACTTCTGGAGATGACAGGATGGAGTGTTGTACGAAAAGTCTGCAGTGTAGAGGGTGAACAGGAAACAGGGAAATCTCCCCAGGTTCAGGCTCAGGTTGACCGTGTACCCAAAAATCCCACACAGCTGGTCTGCGCAGGACTTCAGGAGCCTGGAGCTGATGCCATCCGGACCTGCTGCTTTCCTGGCCCTGTTCTTCTTCAGGGCATTCCTCACCTGGTGTGATGTGAGGAGCAGGCTGGAGCAGGGAGGTGTTGATGGGGGGGAGGTGGCACAGGACAGAGTGTGAACAGTGGAAGTGTCAGGTAGGTGTGAACTGAGGGTCGTGAGAGGGGGGAGGGGGCACAGGAGGAGCAGTGGACAGGGGGCACAGAGGCTGTGATGGGGGTTGCAGCAGAGGAGACTGGGCCGGGGGAGGGGCGGATGCCTGATCAAATCTGTTGAAGAATAAGTTCAGGTCATTTGCCCACCCCTGGTCTCCCACAGGCTGGGACTTTGGCTCCTTGAAGCCCGAGATGGTCTTAAGTCCCTTCCAGACACCACAGATGTTGTTCTGCTGCAGCTGGTGCTCCATCTTCCTCCTGTAGCAGTCTTTCCCCTTCCTGATCATCCTCCTCAGTTCCCTCTGCACAGACCTCAGCTCCTCTTTGTTTCCAGACACAAAAAGCTCTCCTCTTCTCCTTCAGGAGAGCCTTAATGTCCGGGGTAATCCAGGGCTTGCTGTTGGAGAAGCTCCGTACAGTCCTGGTGGGTACGGTGTTCTCCACACAAAAGTTTATGTAGTCCGTCAGGCAGTGGGTGAGACTGTCGATATCCTCCCCATGGGCGTCACTGAAAACATCCCATAGTGTTGTGTTGAAACAGTCTTTCAGGGCCTCCTCGGCTTCTTCAGACCATCTTCTTCACAGTGCGGGTGACAGCAGGCTGCCTGTGCACAAGAGTCTTATACACAGGCAGGAGGTGCACGAGGTTGTGGTCGGCTCGGCCCAGGGGAGGAAGAGGGAGTGAGTGGTATGCCTCCTTGGTGTTGGCATAAAACAGGTCCAGTGTTTTATTGTCTCTGGTGTGGCATTCAAAATAAAGTTTGTGTTTTCATGGCTTCAGGTGTGCAAAAAGAGAAAATGAATAAATGTGAAAAATAAAACACACTTTAATAAAGTAAAACTTTATAAACATGAAAAGTGACTCTTAATTCATGAAGTGAGATCTTCTGCTGGAATCAGTCAGAGTGATTTAAAATGTGAATTACTGGCCTGTGAGAGGTTTGACTCTGATCTGTGGTTCCTGTCTGTTCCAGAGTCAGCCAGAGAAGTGAAAAAGCTGCAGTTTGCTGTGGAGAACAACAAAGACCATCTGAGGACAGGTGGGTCTGAGAGGAACCAGGACCTTCTTCTGAACACTGCAGATGATTTACTGACTCGCTTCCTGCCACGTCTCTGACTGAAGTCCTGCCCTCTCGAAGAAGAGCGAAAATACACAGCACACACACCTCCTTCATCTTTATACTCTGTCATAGTTTTCCTCCACTGATCAAAGAAACACTCGTGAGCTTTTCCTGCTCCGTGATTGATTGATTGATTGATTGATTATGATTGATGATTTGATTATGAATTTGACATTTGGTGTGTGTGTGTGTATGTGTGTGTGTGTGTGTGTGTGTGTGTGTGTGTGTGTGTGTGTGTGTGTGTGTGTGTGTGTGTGTGTGTGTGTGTGTGTGTGTGTGTGTGTGTGTGTGTGTGTGGTGTGTGGTGTGTGGTGTGTGTGTGTGTGTGTGTGTGTGTGTGTGTGTGTGTGTGTGTGTGTGTGTGTGTGTGTGTGTGTGTGTGTGTGTGTGTGTGTGTGTGTGTGTGTGTGTGTGTGTGTGTGTGTGTGTGTGTGTGTGTGTGTGTGTGTGTGTGTGTGTGTGTGTGTGTGTGTGTGTGTGTGTGTGTGTGTGTGTGTGTGTGTGTGTGTGGTGTGGTGCAGTGTCCGAGGCCTTGAAGCAGCTGTCCGTCGTGGATTCTCTCAGCAGGAGCGTCTCTTTGCTCAAATGCTCCCTCGAACGCATCATCAAAAACAGTACAGACACAAACACACACGTCACGTTTTTACACAAAGTTTTTACAGACAGACAGACAGATGCTGACACCTGACTGTCTGTCTGTCTGTCTGTCTGTCTGTCAGCCTCAGTAGTGGACGGGTGTTGTCCTCCTGGTTGGGAGCAGTTCAGCTCCTTCTGTTATTACTTCAGCTCACAGTCTCTGTCCTGGAACGACTCCAGAGTTTGGTGTGACCAACACCAAGCTCACCTGCTCATCCTGCACGACGACAAGGCGTGGGTGAGACAGCCTGTCTGTCTGTCTGTCTGTCTGTCTGTCTGTCTGTCTGTCCTGTCTGTCTCTGCCTGTCTGTCTGTCTGCCTGTCTGTCTGTCTGTCTGTCTGTCTTCTGTCTGTCTGTCTGTGTGCCTGTCTGTCTCTGTCTGTGTGCCTGCCTGTCTGCCTGTCTCTGCGTGTCTGTCTCTCCGCCTGTCTGTCCTGTCTGTCTGTCTGTCCTGTCTGTCCTGTCTCTCCGCCTGTCTGTCTGTCTGTCTGACTGACTGTCAGCCTGTCTGTCTGCCTGTCTGACTGTCAGCCTGTCTGTCTGTCTCTCTGTTCAGGACTTTGTGACTGCTCGTACAGACTCTTACTTGTTCTGGATCGGGCTGTCAGACTGGAGGACCGGGCGGTGGGAGTGGGTGAACCAGACGCCGTACATCATGGACCGCAGGTACGTCATGTCAGGAGGAGGGGCCACAGACTTCAGGTTCCTGAAGGGAGGAGGGGCCACAGACTTCAGGTTCCTGAAGGGAGGAGGGGCCACAGACTTCAGGTTCCTGAAGGGAGGAGGGGCCACAGACAGGTTAGTTTGTTTCTTCCCGCTCTCAATGTCTCGTCTGTTTGTGCGTTGCAGGCGCTGGGTTCCCGGTCAGCCCGACAGCTGGGCGGGTCACGGCCTCGGTCCCGGGGACGAGGACTGCGCTCACCTGCACCGCAACGGGCGGCTCAACGACGTGCACTGTACCACCAAGATGCGCTTCGTCTGCCAGAAACAAAGCATCCGAGACTGACGGTCTGAAATGATCCTCAGCGTCACCGTGAACGGCCCGAGAGGAGAGAGAAGTTCTGCTCCTCAGAAATCCACTGGATGGTTTTAGAGCAATAAAAGCTGACATGAAGTGAATGTGTGTTTTCACTGTCTGTATTTACACCATTTTATCTCCACTTTACTCACTTCACCTTCAGTGTTTCATCATCTGTTTGAGTCCTCACACACTTCCAACATCACTTATTAATGTTTCTGATCCTGAGCTCATTAATCAACAAACACTTCAGCACCATGAACAAACTCTCAGTTCACATTTAAACTTGTTCTCGTAAACCTTCTTTGAACTTCCTTCACTGTTTCTGTTCAAACACAATCGCTCTCTTGGGTTGTTTGGACCCGTCAGTGTGGACAGACAGAGTGACATCAGCAGAGCTTCACTTCTCACACACACACACACACACACACACACACACACACACACACACACACACTGTTTCCAGTCCAGTTCAAAGTGCGTTTTGCCGGGCAATGACCCTCAGCTCGGCTTTGGGGACAGTCAGAGTTTGTCGCTGAAAAAGAAGACGAAGAAGAGGAAGAAGAGGAAGAGGAAGGACTCGCTGGTTGACGGAGTAGAGAGACAGAGAGATAATCGCCATGACAACTGAATACCGTGATGACATTGAAGATGACAGCAGCTCCTTCTGGAACAAAGGTACCCGTCTGTCTCTCCACCTGTCTGTGTGCGTGTGACCGGTGAAACTGTGTGTGGATGTCGAAGTGTGTGTTTTTTTCTAAATTCACTTTCTGTCCGTCTGTCTGTCCGTCAGAGCCTCGACCCGTCTATTTCTCAGGAGTGTCCAGGTTCAGACGGTGGTTGTATCCTGGTCTGGCAGCTGCAGTCATCCTAATTGTGATCATAGCACTGGGAGCCAGCAGTGAGCACACACACACACACACACACACACACACACACACAGGAAGTAGTGTTAAATATCAGGAATTTAGATGCCACCTAATTCTGGTCCCATTTTCTGATAAAAATAGTGAACTGTCATGTCAGTCTGTCTGTGGCGATTCTCTGACTTCGTGTCCAACGCTTCATGAGAAAATACCTGCAGAACTACAGACGCTCCCATGAGGCTCAGCTCTTTTCATGCTGAAATGTTAAATGTTTGTTTCTCAGATTAACATCAGAAGATCTGAATCTGTATTTCTGTGCTGTAAAGCCAAACTTCATGGTGAAAGTTCCATCAAAGTTTGATTATTAATCATTTTAAAATCAGGAAAACCTTTAACCCTTGTACAGAAAGACAGACACACACGTTTTCTCTAAGTTGGACTCAATCTGTGTTTGTATGTGCGTGCAGACACCAGCACGTCAAACCGAGTGTGGTCGGTGGAGAAGATGGTTTCCAACCTGACTGACTCACAGAGCTCCACCCAGCAGCTCGCCAAAGGTAACACACCTGTGTGTTTCTGCAGTCAGGACCTCAGCGGGCTCACACACACTAATCTGATCCTCTGCCACAGACACAGCTAAAGACGTTCACCGCCTGAAGTTTGCTGTGGAGAGCAACAAGGACCAGCTGACCTCAGGTGTGTCCTACCTGAGCCGCCCTGGTAATGACGATACCTGTGAGACATCCGCCCGCTGCGTCACCTTCACTGTGTGTTTGTGTGTTCAGTGTCCGAGGCCCTGAAGCAGCTGTCGGTTCTGGACTCGATCACCAGGACGGTCGCCATTTACGCTCCGCTCCGATGTTCCCTCGAACGCATCATCCACAACAGTACACACACACACACACACACACACCGACAGTATACAGTCAGAGAATGACAGAGGACAGTTCAGTATAACATGAATATATGTAACTGTGAAATGATTTTCCATGTTCTGCTCTGCCTGTCTCTCTGTCTGCCTGTCTCTCTGCCTGTCTCTCTGCCTGTCTGTCTGTGTCTGTCTCTGCCTGTCTCTGCCTGTCTCTCTGCCTCTGTCTGTCTGTCTGTCTGTCTGTCCTGTCTGTCTCTCTGCCTGTCTCTCCGTCTGTCTGTCTGTCTGTCTGTCTCTGTCTGTCTCTGTCTGTCTGTCTGTCTGTCTGTCTCTCTACCTGTCTGTGTCTGTCTGTCTGTCTCTGTCTGTCTCTGTCTGTCTGTCTGTCTGTCTCTCTGTCTGTCTGCCTGCCTGCCTGTCTACCTGTCTGTCTGTCTGTCTGTCTGCCTGTCTCTCTGCTGTCTGTCTGTCTGTCCTGTCTCTGTCTGCTGTCTGCCTGTCTACCTTCCTTCTGTCCTCTCTCTGTCTCTCTCTCTGTCTGTCTGTCTCTCTCTGTCTGTCTGTCTGTCTCTCTGTCTCTCTGCTGTCTCTGTCTGTCTGTCTGTCTGTCTGTCTGTCTCTGTCTGTCTCTCTGTCCTCTCTGTCTGTCTGTCTGCCTCTGTCTGTCTCTCCCCTGTCTGCCTTTCTCTCATCTGTCTGTCTCTGTCTGTCTGTCTGTCTGTCTGTCTGTCTGTCTGTCTGTCTGTCTGTCTGTCTCTACCTGTCTGTCTGCCTCTGTCTGTCTGTCTGTCTGTCTGTCTCTCTGTCTGTCTGTCTGTCTGTCTGTCTGTCTGTCTGTCTGTCCTGTCTGCCTGTCTCTCTGCCTGTCTGTCTGCCTGTCTGCTCTCTCTGCCTGCTGCCTGTCTGCCTGCCTGTCTCTGCCTGTCCTGCCTGTCTGCTCTGTCTGTCTGTCTGTCTGTCTGTCTGTCTGTCTGTCTGTCTCTGCCTGTCTGTCTCTGTCTGCCTCTGTCTGTCCTGTCTCTCTCTGTCTCTGTCTGTCTCTGTCTGTCTGTCTGTCTGTCTGCTCTCTGTCTCTCTGTCTGCTCTGTCTCTGTCTGCTCTGCCTGTCTCTGTCTGTCTGTCTGTCTGTCTGTCTGTCTCTCTGTCTGTCTCTGTCTGTCTGTCTGTCTGTCTGTCTGTCTGCCTGTCCTGTCTGTCTGCCTGCCTGTCTGTCTCTCTACTGTCTGTCTGTCTGTCTGTCTGTCTGTCTGTCTGTCTGTCTCTGTCACTGTCTGTCTGTCTCTGCCTGTCTGTCTGCCTGTCTGTCTGTCTCTGCCTGCCTGTCTGTCTGTCTGTCTCTGCCTGCCTGCCTGTCTCTCTGTCTCTGTCCTGTCTGTCTCTCTCTGCCTGTCTGTCTGCCTGTCTGTCCTGCCCGTCTGCCTGTTCCTGTCCTGTCTGTCTGTCTGTCTCTCTGCCTGTCTGCCTTTCTCTCTGCTGTCTCTCATGTGTTTGTCTGCCTGTCTGTCTGTCTCTGCCTCTGCCTGTCTGTCTGCCTGTCTCTCTGCTCTCTCTCTCTCTCGCTCTCTCTCTCTGTCTGCCTGTCTGTCTCTGTCTGTCTGTCTCTGCCTGTCTCTCTGCCTGTCTCTCTGTCTCTCTGTCTGTCTCTGTCTGTCTGCTGTCTGTCTGTCTGTCTGCCTGTCTGCTCTGTCTGTCTGTCTGTCTCTGTCTGTCTGCTCTGTCTCTGCCTGTCTGTCTCTCTCTGTCCTGTCTGTCTGTCTGTCTGTCCCTGTCTGTCTCTGTCTGCCTGTCTCTCTGCCTGCCTCTGCCTCTCTCTGCCTCTGTCTGCTGTCTGCCTGTCTCTGCCTGCTCTGTCTCGCCTGCCTGTCTGTCTGCTCTGTCTGCCTGCCTGTCTCTGCCTGTCTGTCTGCCTGCCTGCCTGCCTGCCTCTGTCTGCCTGCCTCTGCCTGCCTCTCTGTCTGCCTGCCTCCTGTCTGTCTGTCTGCCTGCCTGCCTGCCTGCCTGTCTCTCTGCCTGTCTGTCTCTCTGCCTGCCTGCCTGCCTGTCTGCCTGTCTGCCTCTCTGCTCTGCCTGCCTGTCTCTCTGCCTGTCTGTCTCTCAGGTTCAGCTGTGGACGGGTGTTGTCCTCTCGAGTGGGACCTTTTTGGCTCCAGCTGTTATTTTTTCAGCAGGACGCCTTTGTCCTGGGACGATGCCAGAGACTGGTGCAACGGACACGAATCTCACCTGACCATACTCATCACTGATGAGGAGTGGGTGAGGCACAGTCTTCTGCCTGTCTGTCTGTCTGTCTGTCTGTTGGAGGGAAATACACAGTCTATAGAGCAAACAGCAGAGGACCTGTTATTGATCCCTGCGGGACGCCTTCATCCACAGTTTGGAGGATTTATGTGAAACCACATCATGTGCTGTGTTTGTCTCTTCATTCAGGACTTTGTGACCCGTCACACCGGGGGCAGCTTCTACTGGGTGGGTCTGACTGACGAGAGGACGGGGAAGTGGGAGTGGGTCAACCAGACACCCTACATCATGAACCGCAGGTGGGCTGCTAACGCTCACCTGTCTGATGATATTTGATTTTCTCTCCTGTCAGTCTGTCTTTGTGGAAAGGCTCAGTTAGACCAACGATTCTGATTATTGATTGATTATAGAAACACTGTGAGGGTTTCCTGTCCAGACTCTCTCTGACCAGGATGAAACATTCAGTGGGACTTTTTAGGAGGACATTTAGGATGTTTTTGGAGGGAGGCTGGAACCATTTTAGTGAAAGAAGATTTTGTAAAATTGGGACATTTTCAGGAAAGTTTGCTTCATCCATCACTCTGTTTCATTATCTACGTCACAAGCATTAATTACAGAAGACAGACTTGATGGTTAAATGAGCGTTTCAGGATGTTTGAAAAGGAATATCGAAAAGAATCGTGAAAATCTTTACCTGAACCAAACCTACACTGTGTTTCTGTTTACCTGTGTGTTTGCGTTTACCTGTGTGTGCTTGTGTCTTACCTTGTGTTTACCTGTGTGTTTGTGTTTGGTGTGTGTTTGTGTTTACCTGTGTGTGCTTGTGTCTTACCTTGTGTTTACCTGTGTGTTTGTGTTTGATGTGTGTTTGTGTCTTACCTTGTGTTTACCTGTGTGTTTGTGTTTGATGTGTGTGTTTGTGTCTTACCTTGTGTTTACCTGTGTGTTTGTGTTTGGTGTGTGTTTGTGTTTACTTGTGTGTTTGTGTCTTACCTGTGTGTTTGTGTTTACCTGTGTGTGTGTTTGTGTCTTGTGTCTTACCTGTGTGTGTCTTACCTGTGTGTTTGCGTTTACCTGTGTGTGCTTGTGTCGTACCTGTGTGTGTTTGTCTTACCTTGTGTTTACCTGTGTGCGTTTGTGTCTTACCTGTGTGTGTTTGTGTTTATGTGTGTGTTTGTGTTTGGTATGTGTGTGATGGTTTTCAGGCGGTGGAGACCCGGTCAGCCTGACAGTTGGACCGGTCACGGTCTCGGGGGCGGAGATGAAGACTGCGCTCACCTTCACAGCGACGGACGCCTCAACGACCTTCACTGCTCCAGCAAGTTACGCTACATCTGCCAGAGACACAGCCAGCGCAGCTAGACAGCGCCGCCTCGGTCAGGCTCCGCCCACCATCACTCACCTCATACAGGTGCTCACAGATACTCAGCCTGTCAACACCTTCTGATCATCGGATGAACACGTCTGTTTCTGCTGAGTCCACATCAGGCTGATACGAGTGTGAGACGAGTGATTAGTTTCATTTTGTAACTTTGACTTAAAGTCAATGCTCTGTATTTCTGTCATCATCAAATCTCATGTTCAGTGAATCGATCTCCTAACAAGTTCTCTAAGCCATAAAAACTATTAAACTCATCAATGAGCCTCACTGTTGTTCCTTCATCACCATGAACACACACACACACACACAGTCAAACACTCATACAGCTCCAAACGTGGATTCATCCGCCGCTGAAAATAGTCCCCAACAACACTACACTATTTCCTCCTGTTAGTTTGATAAAAACTAGAGTGAGCAGCTGTTTCAGGAAGTATGAGACTTTTTAAAAAATAAACTTTATATTTTTGTTTTTAAAGATCTACTTCTTCTCTAGAAGACGACATTTACATCCCTCTGATGTCGTCTGAAGCACAAACAAACGTTATGTTAGTCAAAGACAGGGAGACAAAAACCAACAATTCAATGATTGAAGTGAGAAGAGAATTTAAAACACAATAACTGTAATGAAAACTCTGATCTCTCAATAATATAAAAATGTACATAGTTTAGAAAAAACTAAACAAAAACAAACATTGACAGGCAGAGAACATTTGTACAGTACAGCAGCATTAAGCTGTAAGTCAGAGAAACTCAGAGAAACAAAAACATTCACAGAGATTATGAATGTTTGTCAGAACACTGTGAAACTTCCTGTCACCAAAATATTATTTAAATACACTCAAGTGTTGAAGTTAGTTCTGCTTCACTGCTTTCGCTGCCCTTTCAGCAGTAAAATTAGGAGAAATACTAAAACCTTCCCTTCTTATTTGTTGGCCTAAATGAAGGACACATTTAACCTTCTTCTAACACTACACTTTGAACTAAATGTTTATATAATTATGAGAAACTAAATTATATTATGAACACACCTGAAAGGAAGAGAAGAGTTTGCTCCACTGGTTTTATAATAAAATTTGTCCAGTAAACCTCCTCAGTGTGTAAAAGTATATATTAAACACTGTAAGAGCTTATGGTTTGTTATGATGAAATATAAAAGATATAAGAGGGTTTTATGCCACATCAGCACTGTTTTACTCATCTTCCTGCTTAATTACACAAAGTTGTCACGCTTCTTGTCTTCCATTGTACTTATATTTTTATATAAATATATGTATAAATAATTATTAGATTTGTAATTCAAAGAAGGCTACAAAAATCCAGCACAGTCACAAACTGAACAGTTTAAATTTGTAACTAATGCTCTTTAAATGTAGTCCAAATATGAAGAACAAAAAAACTACAACTCCCAACATCAGTAAAGTGCAATAACACGTATCCTGGTAAAACACCACTGAATACTTTCATAAATATAAATGAACAGGTATAAAATGGAAAAATAATAAGTTACTAATAAAAAACTTTAAAATCAGGCATCAGGGTTGAGTGTAACAGCTGAGTGTGTGTGTGTGTGTGTGTGTGTGTGTGTGTGTGTGTGTGTGTCAGTCGGTCAGGTGAAATGCTCGGCTCAGGATCAGTTCAGTCGTGGCTCCGCCCAGGTGACACGCCTCCAGAACACATACCAGCCTCTGATTGGTCAGCAGGGCCGCCATGTTGATGAGGTCACCTGAGAGTCAGAGAAGTTAGTTTCTGTCACAAAAACAAAAACAACGAACAAACAAACGTTGAACGGAAAGAGGTGTGTGTGAGTGTGTGAGGACTGACCAGGTGAAGGTGGAGGTGTGTGTGAAGAGAAGGCTCCATGTGATAAGATGGAGGTCCAGGTGTTGGGGTGAGGGAGGGAGGGGGGAGAGGGGGAGGAAGAGGAGGAGTGAGGGAGGAAGACGACGTCCACCAACACGGCGTCTGACAGAGCTGCAGAGGGAGATTCATTTTATTGATAAAACTATAACTTTTACATTTTAATCGTTATTTTATTTATTTATTAGTTAATTTAAAGAGACAGCGCACATCAATAAAAACAGTGAGGTTGTTTTTAATCCTGGACAGACTGTTTTTTACGTGAAGTTAGACCGGCATCGCTGACTTCACATGAGGACGTCTGAAGAACTGATTCTGTTCTTTTGCAGTACCAACTGAAGCCTTTTTAACACAATGAGTGTTTTAAAGACCCAGTCTAACAGAAAATGCTTCAGTTTTGTAGAAAATACTAATAAAAAAATAAAAACAGCACACAGGTCAGAGTGCCTCATATTTGCCTGAATACCTACATTATAAATTAAATGTCAAAGTACCTCTCAGTCTCAGGGTGTAATAATCCTCGAGGGTGAAGTCAAACCTCCGGCAGCAGCCATCGCCCGCCCCCCCATCCCCACGGCGCGACCGCCTGCTCATCTCTGTGGGCGTGGCTGTAACACATCGGCAGCGTCTCATGGCGGCGACCGGCAAGGGAAGGCAGGGAGGAGAGGGACAGTGACGAAGGAAGAGGCGTCTTCTTCATCATCATCATCATCTTCATCAGCGTTCATGTTTTCTAAAAACTCCATGGAGGCTTCAAACAGAATAACTGCAGACAGCAAATATTTATTATTATTATTATTTCATTTTTCACACACACATTTTATTTATGACACTTGTTGGGACCACAGTTATTTCAGTTGCTTGTCAGGACCATGATCAGACATGACTGAGAAAACAAGCTAGGTCTGTTGAGGACAAATAACATGTGAAATTAACAACACACACACACACACACACACACTCAAATACTGTTGAACAAATAAAAAACACAGTTATACAAAAAAATTGTAATCTGAGGAAAACATGTAAAACACACTTTTACCTGTCTTGTTGCTCTGTTCTGGTTGTAATGTGACAGACGGATGTCTGAAGAGAAAGGAAGCCATTTGTTTTCAGCTTTTACAACGTTTGACAGAGCAATCCAACATTTAGTACTTTAATTACAGGTTGAGCTCATTTGAACAACTTTATATACTGTTGGCTAGTTTCATCTGCAGCAATGCATCATGGTCTATAAGATGATCATATGTTTGTCCTGTCCTGTGAGAACCACGTATCTGTAAAAAGTCAGAAAAACAGCCTGTTTTCAGCTTTGTGACGATGCAGCTGATCCAAGGAGGCTTTAAATAGTTTATTTATCTGAAGAAGGAGGAGAATTTTCTCAACACATAAAGGAAGACTTCATCCTTCAGTTTATCACAAACACTCAACATCAACACATCTGGAGATACCAGGTTTTCACTGGACAGGAAGGATGAACAACTGTCATCTGGAAAGAAACTAAAGCTGTCAGACAAACCGGAGAGCAGGAAAAATACTATATTTACCTCTGATGGAGTAAAAATACTATATTTACCTCTGATGGAGTAAAAATACTATATTTACCTCTGATGGAGTAAAAATACTATATTTACCTCTGATGGAGTAAAAATACTATATTTACCTCTGATGCAGGAAAAATACTATATTTACCTCTGATGGAGTAAAAATACTATATTTACCTCTGATGGAGTAAAAATACTATATTTACCTCTGATGGAGTAAAATACTATATTTACCTCTGATGGAGTAAAAATACTATATTTACCTCTGATGCAGGAAAAATACTATATTTACCTCTGATGGAGTAAAAATACTATATTTACCTCTGATGATGGAGTAAAAATACTATATTTACTGTATTTACTCTGAGATGGTAAAGTAAAAGTACCTCAGATTACTTGAGTAAATGTACTTTTCTTTGTACTCCACGCTCACCTTTTCTTTGGAGTTTCCGCCTGCAGCAGCTTCCTCCTCTTAAGCGACGTCCTGCTGAGACACAGTTTGACTGTAACCAACAGAGTGAACTGAAATAATAATGATTAATAAAAGTAAATAAATCATAATTTGTAATAAGTTTTTATTGTCTCACCTGGCTCTGTGGTCCAGGGGGCGGGGCGTCAGATGACTGACAGCTGAAGATGGAGATGTTGGAGAGAAAGAAGAAGAAGAGGAGAGAGGAGGTCTGAAGGAGCAAGGGGTAGAGAGGAGAGGGAGGAGAGAGGAGGAGGAGAGGGAGGAAGACGGGTGAGGGGAGGATTTAGAGAGGAGAGGGGAGGACAAAGAGGAGGAGGGGGAGAGAGATGAAGCTCGGTCTGCCCAAAACAAAGAGTGATCCTCCTGAGAGAGACAAGATCACATTATACAGGTGAGGACGGGTGAACACCAGTTTGAATTAATTACACTTTCTGTTCCTGTCACTTGGATTGTATTTGTTATTTTGGTGGACGGCTCTAAATACTACAGTACCCATAAGCCTCTGCTGCTGTTGCCATGGATATTGGTCAGTCAGAGCGGCAGTGAATCAAAACAAAATGCTCAATCCACCCACAGTAAACACTGACAGATTGTTTCAGGTGACCGAATTGAAGCTTTGTGATTGGACGTTTGTCGAAATGCACCGTGAGTTCGTCTGACTGAAGTTTTTATTCCCTCGGCCTTTGTCTACCTTCTGCTTTTTCATCGAAGAACCAGATATATTTTGTATTTTTGTCCTTAATGTTTTGTACTGATGATTCATGCTGATCAAATTCACAACATAATAAATGATCAGTATCAATACTGTGACATGTTCTACAGTCTGATAACTGACAACGTGTACATTTATAAATTAGAATGTGTTTATTTATCATATCCTGCTTCTTTAGCTTGAAAGTCTTCCTGCTGCTCGAACTCTGATGATCTTATCTCAGGATCTCCACCTGTCAATCACCAACA
>CM041532.1:1084371-1101871 GCA_023238725.1 Scortum barcoo
CAGTGAAAACCAGGAAGACCAGGAGACCGCGCAGAGTCAGAGTACACGCCACACTTCATGCCGGAAAGCTCGTTTTGTTTGTCTCGTCTTGTCATGTCTCATCTCGTCTTGTTGTATCTCATTTCATCTCGTCTGTCTCATCTCATCTTGTTTTTCTCATCTCGTCTTGTTGCATCTCGTCTTGTCTCATTTTGTCTCGTCTCGTTGTGTCTCATCTCGTCTTGTTTAGTCTCATCTCGTCTGTCTCATCTCATCTTGTTTAGTCTTGTCTAATTTTGTCTCATCTTGTCTTGTCTGTCCCGCCCGTCCTGTCTCGTCCTTCAGTGTCTCACCGTGGAGGACAGCCTGGGGGAAATAGATGGAGGATCCCTGGTCTCTGCTGTACCGCTGCAGGTCCACCACATACAGGAACTCTCTGCAGACGACAGGAGAGGACGAGGACACCTGTGAGACAAACACACAGGAAACAAAGCAACAAACCCAAGAAAAGACAGAAAATGAATAATTAGTCAAAATGGACCCGAAGTCTGAAGCTCAGTCTGGTTCAAACATTATTTAATTTTAAAGATGTTCTCACCAACAACAGAAATACACATTGAGCATTGTCCCTGTCAGATAAACAAAGTTCAGCAGCTGCAGAGTCAACAAGAGCTGATTTATTTCTTCAAAATAAAAGCTTTCAGCACAAAATGTCAGACAGAACAGTAAAAACACAAAGACAACAAAACATGAAAATAATAAAGAGATGAACATGGGTTAGAAAAAGAGATGAATTTGTGGTGGATTTAATTACATGACGAGGAATTTACTACTATTAACAGACTTCAGATTTTTTAGGTATATTCACCCCGATTACACACTTAAGAGCCTTTAAATAACATATAAACTACACTGTAGGAGTTTAAATTAAAAATGCAAACATAACCTCTTCAGTGAATAAATCAAATGTGAATTTAAGTGTACGAGCTGGAACAAGGTGCTAACTGGTTTAAAGACGACACACTGACCTCATCAGGAGGACCATCAGCTCTCTCCTCTTTACACCAAACTCCATTCAATTATTAGCTAATTTAAGGATGTTGGAGTGACAGAGTGATAGATAATCGTCTACATCACATTTGACTTCTTGTTTTTTAATATTTAAATCATTCTGAAAAATTCGGCCCAACCATTATCCTCTAAACGGGGTTTATTTCACCTTAAAATCTCAATCTGAGCTGATTCCTATCAGAGCATATTGAAGGAAACAGGTGATCCATCCTGATCAACTGACTTTTATTGTTAATCAGAACAAAATGAGCGTTTCTATGTTTGCTGAAGCTTCTTGTTCTCATCAAATCATGAGTAATATTCAGCGTTTTAAAGGCTCCTGAGATGTTAAATCGGCAGATATCTGAACGCAGTCTGGTTGAAGTTTGATCCGAGAGCCAGAGCTCCGTTAGCAGGAGGACAGAGACAGCAGCAGATTATCGATCAGTGATCGGGATGGCGGTGCTGGTGATGCGGGTTAGACCTTGCTGGGTCCGGGTCTGGACCGGGTCAGGCTTCTGTGGAGAACACAGCCAGGAGCCGCCATGTTGGCCAGGCGGGACAAACAATAACAGCGCGGTGCATTGTGGGAGCACACAAAGGGCCTCGTTCAGTATCCATGGAAACAAAGTGTGCCGATTCACAGATTTATCTTCATGTGCTGACATGCTCAGAGGAAATAAACTGTTAAATATAATTACAATTATCTTCAGCAGAATAAATCACGTTACATCACTCATTAAAGTCTGATAAAGACGCAGACGCAGCTTTTCTGTCCGAAACTAAACAACTGATGTTAAATGACTATTTAATGTTCCTCCTCATTTCTTACTGACTGAAGTCTTGTCTGTGAGTAAGAACAGGAAGCCTGAAAGAGAAGCTCAGAGCCTTTACTACAGTATAAATATACTCTGCTACAAGGAAAAGTCCTGCAGTGAAAATGGAAAAGTATAATCAGGAAGTGCACTTTAAAGTTTTAAAAGTACGAGTGTCCTGTGTGGAAAATGCAGAAACGCCGTCACAGTGACTGAGAGCTCAGAGTGACACCTTCACAGTGCTCCGAACCTCAACATGATTCAAACAGACACAAAGTGTGTGAACGCACCGAGCAGCTTTTAATCTCCTGTAAAACACAGAAATATCAGGAAACCAGCGTCTGTTACATGAAGGCGTGCCTGCTTCTTCTGTAAAAATGCAGAGAGACAGAAAACAGGCGAGGGCTGAACACAGTCAAAGTTTGTCTCAGACTAATAAAAACTGTGGTGACACTTTAAAGAGAAACAAACACATCAGAGCTACGCTCTGCGTGTGAAGTGCTGCGAGTCTCTGAACTCCAGGTAGAGGCTGAACAGCAGGTGCAGAGACTGGATCCTGCTGCTGTACACGGGGATGTCCAGCAGGCCGCAGACGATGTCGCTGTACTGAGCCAGGCCGCAGCTCAGGCGGGCGAGCGGCAGCTGCAGGCGGCCCAGCAGCTCCTCCAGCTCGGCCGGCCACTCCTGCATCAGGCTGTCGATGTCGGGCATCGGCCGCACGTACTGAACGCTGGCCGGAGGTTTGGAGCGGTGCAGAGCGCTGATGCTCTCCACCCAGCTGTCCACGGCCCGAGGGTTGGTCTGAGGACTGGCAACGCTCGTCACCTTCTTCAGCTGGAAGAGAGAGGGAGGATTTATTTAAATAATGATAATGAGACGCTGCACTTTACAGTTAAAGATCGTTCCCTGTTTGATTATTATTCTGAGGAGGTGTTTGTTTACTAGTTTTAGAGCTTTCCGCACATCTCATTCAGGACGTACATGTGAGGCTGCTAACCGAGCAGCTCAAAATGTAAACATCCAGACTCATTTAGAAAGTGGACGACGATCAGAGGATTATAATCTTTAATGACGTTTGATATTTTCAGCATGTGACTTGTTGTACAGGATCTCAGACAGATTTCAGACATTTATCTATCATTTTACATAAAGTGACTCACAATGACTTCATTTAACCGTGTGAAGAAAATCAGCTTCATCCCATAATAAGCTGCTTCATGCTGCTTTTACTTTTAGAGTTTTTTTAGAAAAGGTTTCAGAGTGAAACACGATGTGTGGTGTTCAGTACCTCTGCAGCTCCGTGCTGTTTGGTCTCCTCTGACAGCCACAGCGACAGCACCGTGGGGTCCGACTGCTTCACGCTGGGCTCGTCCAGAACCAGCAGACCCAGACTGTCCTCTTTACCGTCCGGCCTCGGCACCTGAACGCCACACAGGGGACAACCAGAGGTCGCAGAGGTCAAAGGACCATCAGCGTGAACAAGATGAAAAACTTTAACTTCTTCACTGCCTTCAGATTTGTGAGTAAAAGCAAAAGTGGTGAACGAGGAGACTTCCTTCGTGCGTACCTTGAGGAAGGCGTCGATGTCGCCCACAGCGGGGATGAAGTCGGGGATGAAGGGCTTCAGGCTGTGCTCCAGCTCGATGTTCTGAGGAGTGTATCTGCCAGGAGACACACTGATCGATGAGCTCAACACACATTTTTACATGAGAACTACTGAACCTGGAATCACCACGTCCGAGCTGCAGCCATCAGTCAGGAAAACGATTGATTATTAATCAGAAACAGCAGAGTAATCAGAGACGAGCTCGTCCTCAGAGTGCGGTGGAGGACTCACCGTGTGATGTACTGGAACAGCTCTTTGATCTCGGTGCTGACGGGCAGGTTGGCGTAGTCTGCGGGGTCGTACGTCCCCTCGGGAGCCTCGCCGGGCTCGTCCTCATCGTCAGAGTCTTCTTCATCAGAGTCCTCCTCCTCGTCCTCGTCCTCCTCCTCCTCGTTTGGACTGACCCCCGGCTGCCCGCCCGCCGACTCGCCGCCCCTCTGAGGCGCCCGGTCCTCTTCAAACTCGTCACTGCTGCTATTGGCTGACATCAGGCCACGCCCCTCCCTCCTGAACCCTGGCTGACAGCACAAAGTACTCTATTACTTTACTACAATACTGAGAATACCTCAGTACTTCAGTACACCTGATACTTGTACTGCAGGTGTGAATAAAGTAGAGCTGGTTAATGTGCTGTAAACAGTTACATTAATGTTGAGTATCAAGTACTTTACTACTTTCAAGTACTTTACTACTTTCAAGTACTTTACTACTTTATTCTCTGTCGGCTGAGGGCTGCGAAGCTGGATGTTACCGCTGGTTACCGACTGTTACTGGTGGATGTTAGCAGTAGTTATTAACCGTAGTTGTCTCCGGTATTTGTCACCGGTAGTTGTTAACCGTAAACGTTAACCGTAAACGTTAACGAAATGTTAACGGCAATACCAGTTGTCACCGGCAGCTGTCATCACCGTAGTTGTCAACGCAGTGGTAGCTGTCACCGGTAGTTGTCACCGGTAGTTGTTAACGGTAGTTGTCACCGGTAGCTGTCACCGGTAGTTGTCACCGGTAGTTGTCACCGGTAGTTGTCACCGGTATTTGTCACCGATAGTTGTCACCGGTATTTGTACCGATTTGTCACCGGTATAGTTGTCACCGGTATTTGTCACCGGTAGTTGTCACCGATAGTTGTCACCGATAGTTGTCACCGGTATTTGTCACCGATAGTTGTCACCGATAGTTGTCACCGGTATTGTCACCGGTATTTGTCACCGATAGTTGTCACCGATAGTTGTCACCGGTAGTTGTCACCGGTAGTTGTTAACGGTAGTTGTCACCGGTTATCAGCTGTCACCGGTATTTGTCACCGGTAGTTGTCACCGGTATAGTTGTCACCGATAGTTGTCACCGGTATTTGTCACCGATAGTTGTCACCGGTTGTCACCGGTTTTGTCACCGGTAGTTGTCACCGATAGTTGTCACCGGTATTTGTCACCGATAGTTGTCACCGGTAGTTGTCACCGGTATTTGTCACCGATAGTTGTCACCGGTATTTGTCACCGATAGTTGTCACCGGTAGTTGTCACCGGTAGTTGTTAACGGTAGTTGTTAACGGTAGTTGTCACCGGTAGTTGTTAACCGTAAACGTTAACGGTAAATGTTAACAATAGTTGTCACCGGTATTTGTCACCGGTAGTTGTCACCGGCAGCTGTCACCGGTAGTTGTCACCGGTAGTTGTTAACGGTAGTTGTCACCGGTAGTTGTCACCGGTAGTTGTTAACGGTAGTTGTCACCGGTAGTTGTCACCGGTAGCTGCCCGGCTGTGGGTACCTGCCGCCGGCCGCGGGGGCTCGCGCTGCGGACGCTCTCCACCTCCTCCGGGTCGGTGACCTCCAGGCTCTCGTCGTACGGCTGGTTCTTCAGCAGTCTGGACTCTCTCGCCCGGTCAGCCCGCTCCATGGGACGGTACCGGACCACCGGAGGGGCTAGAGACACACCGGGCGCACGTTAACGGATCAAAGTGATCGGTAATCGATGAGCTAACGGTCTGCGTGTTTGCTAACAGCTAGCTGCGGAGAAGATGCTTTGTATCCTAGCAACGGGCCGCGCAATGCATCATGGAACTTAGTTTTTATTAAAAAAACTTTATTCAGCGTACAAAAGAACAAGGAAACAGTGACGTCATAACGAACGGCCCTGAAACACAACAACACAATAAAAGTAAACAATGGTTTATTAATAATGATAATAATAATAATAATGATACCTGTAGATTTCATGTTTAATGCTCCATTTCCTTTATTGATTTAGCAAAAATGGGTTTTGTTTGTAAATTCGCGTTTGTGAAAATAAATTCTGTCATAAAGAGTTATTGTGTCTGTCATGTAGAAAGAAGAAAAGTCTTTCATAATTTTATTAATGATCTTCCTGTTAACATGCAGAAATGAGACAGCTTCAGGTTTGATTCACAGACAGAAAACGTCAGTGTTGTTTGTGCTTTAGAGCCCAGCCTCTCTACAGTTCTTTCTCCTTTCCTGGCTCATAAAGTCAGTCCTTCTTCTTTCTGAACCATCAGAAAATAAATGATGTATGTTGGAATTATATTTGTCTGAACTGAACACAAAACAACATTCGTCCTATTCTGGGAAATTTAGGACGTGTTTTAAAGATGGAAAAGTCTCAAACTGCTCATATCTGCTGTAAACATAACGACAGTCAGTCTGGACATGTTGTTTCTGATTCCACCAGCAGTCGCCCACATCAGAAAAGTTTATTTTCTGCACTAAATGTTAAAGCTTTATTGTGACTTTATAAAACTGAAATAACTGAAATTTTCAGGCCTTAAAGAGTTACAACTATACAACCAAAAACTATAAAGAAACCAAGAGACACATAAAAACATTTACTCTTTTTTTTTTTTTACTTTACTGACAAAAGAGAACAAGAGACAAACATTAAGTAAAAAATTCAGTATCAAAAAAATTCATACAACTTTATTTTACAAAATATCTCTATCCAAACACTATAATACAAGTACAAACACTCAACAGGCTTTATGAACTCAGTAAAGTCAATAAAGTCTACGTCAACAATACCTTAAATATCAGAGAAGAAAAGACTTATTTTCCTTCAATGGTGACAAATTATTTCTTTTTATACATATTTACTTTTTATTCATTCATCTTCTTTCAGGGCACAGCCCACCAGCACTTTGGAAGGTGTTTTCAAGAAAATAAGAAAATATGGAGGGAAACATTTGTTTTAAAAAATGCCCAGATACAAACTCAGAAGTGATGCTCAGTGGTGACATTAGCGATGACATCATCATACTGTTGGTCCAATCGCTCGTCCTCGCTGGGAGGACACGTCATCTTGGAAACAGGAGGATTGCTTCCTGCAGAGTTAAGTCATAATTTCAATCATCATCTGATAAATGATTACAGGTTAAGTTAACTGTTCTGTGTCATGTGCTTTTATAAGGACACTGATTGATTATTAATTATTGAAACTGGCATGACAAGTCACAGATGATGAATTCAAGTAAAGAACTGAGTCAGCACTGTAAAAATATGACAAAACACTTACACCTCATGCTAAATGCATTAACAAACAACTATACACAAAAAACAGTTAATAATACATTTACAGATTTAAACTTGTGAATTGGAGAGTCGCTGATTAGCTGCTGCATGAAGTCAGTTTATAGGACAAATGAGAAAAACTCAACAAAACGATTAACTGAACAGAAACAGTGTTTAACAGGTTAAATAATCAATACAGGTAAATAGATGAAAGTTTCTCCTGTAACTGTCCACTGACTCAGTCAGGGTTTGTGAACGACACTTATTAAACCTGAAGAGCTGCACTGTGAGTTTCTGCTAAATAAATGTGGTCCGTGACGTTTGCTACCTGTGGGCTTGTGACAGTATAAAGACAGCATGATGCCCGTGGAGATGAAGTACGGCACGCAGGCCAGCAGGTGGCAGAGCAGGATGAGTAGAATCTGTGAGGGCGGGGCCACGTCATCACGACCTGGAACAACAAGCACACCTGACAAGTAGATGTTGTTATACTCTCTGAGTTTTAAGAAAGAGTAAGAAAGAGATCTGTTGTTTAAGTGTGGAAACAGAACTTCTGACTGACCTGCTGAATCTTCTCAAATTCAAAACTGAGCAAAAAATGAAACAAGAAGCTTCCTCACTTCTGACAAAAAGCCAGCTGGGTGGAGACTCTCCATGACTGCTGATGTGACACTTGTAGAGGCCTTCATCAGACTTGGAAACATGGCGGATGGTCATGTGACCTGCAGACTCAGGCCTAATGAGGGAGCCATCTTTATAGAAAGCAGCTGGGAGGTTGGAGGGAGGGGTCTTTGTTTTACAGTGCAGAGTGACATCATCTCCCTCCATCACAGGGAGGACAGGACTCTGCAGGATCACTGATCCACCTCAACACAGAGACAGAGATGGACATGATCAGACGGACATTAACATCTGACGCTCCCTAAGTTAACGTCTCTCTTGAAGATGATGATGAGTTTGTTTGTGGACCCAATGAAGTAATTCTGAACACATCAGTATTATTTATGAAGTCATAAGTTGGAAGAAAAAAGTCATAATGGATGTTTTTTTGTGGCCTGATGTCTTCTATAAACACGATGTAGTTAATGTTGGTCCGTCGTCCTCTTCATCTACAAGCAGACGAGGAGTTAAAGACAGAGTTTCTGTAAAGGTGGTTTAATTACTTTAAGTATGTAATTAAAGCCTGCGACACTTAAAATTTGATGGATTCTGATTCTGTTTAACGACTGATTAACTGTTTTGTTTGGTACAACGCAGCTTTTTACTACGCCCAGGGTGGTGCTCCATCCTCACTTGGTGCATAAAAGTAGTTCTCCATCAAGTTTTGGGCATTTTCTTGTTTTTAATTGTCACAGTTTGACCTTCGAGTTCAGCTGAGCCGATAATAAAAGGTGGAGTTAAAACACTGCAGACCGCTGACTGGTCGAGAAAAGGGACATCCTGCAGAGTGTTTCTCAGCAGTCTTTTGTCTTGTTGCCTTTTTGGCCTTTTCTGAAGCAAAGCTTGTCTCCTGAAGTGACAAACAGCCACACACGTCCCTTTAACATGTCGTTTCCTCCACTGTTCAAAGTCCAACTTAAGGTTCCCTCAAAATAAAAAGGATGACATGAAAGTTTAAAAGAAAATATGACATGTTGGTTTCCAGGAATAAGGAAGTTTTTTGTCTCCTACCGTGGACGGTGATGCTGACAGAGTTGCTCCGCTGCTTTGACGGAGACTCACACCAGTAAACCCCGCTGTCAGGCTGCTTGCATGCATTGAGGGTGCAGCCGGAGGTAGTGGGGTTCCCCCATTTGCTTCCACAGGGGGACACCTTGTTATCGGAGCTGGTGGCTCTGACAGTCCTCCACCCGTTGACACCACAGCTCAGAGTTATATTTTCGTACTCAAACAGCTGAGATGAGTTGGGCAACACTGTGAGGGAGGCCGGGTCCAAATCGTCTGAGGACGAACACAAACTTTCACTGAGAGAGTTCAATGCTTCCTGCTGCAGTTCCTCTAATGTCCACTAGATGATGCTCAAAGAAACAAACGTGGAAGAAAAGCACCGCTCATCTTAACAAAGTTCAGCTCTCTCTTCTCAGATTATAATTTTACTCTTCAGATGTGAGTGCGTGTTTGTTTCATAATGTCGGTACAAAGGTTGAGAACAACACCTGATCCACTAGAGGAGTTGGGAGAACTTAAACGTCAGCTGAAAATGTCAACATTGTACTTTACCTTTCATCAGCAGCCAGCTGGATGGAGACTCTGAACCGAATGCGAACATTTGTAGGCACCTTCATCAGACTGGGAAAAGTCATGGATGATCATCTGATGGGTCGGCTTTTTCCCGAGGGAGGAGTCGGTTTTAAAGAACTCAGCGGGGAGGTTGGTGGGTGTCTTCGTTTCGCAGCGTAGAGTGACGTCGTGTCCCTTAATCGGCGGGAAGTTAAGACTCTTTCAGGATCACATTTCTATCTGAACACAGAGGAAGATGAAAACATGTGACTTGTAACGTGTGATCAATGTTGAATAAAAGTGACATAACGAGGCTTTTTGAAGGACGTAGCTTATTTCTCTTGATGGTTTCTGAAGGCGTCAGTATATTTCAAACACACCAAACAAACTGAGAGGCTGCATATGAAAACTTTTACATCTGATATTTGTGGTTGGTTGTTAAGGTGCTGGCTGGTGGAAAATCAGCAGGTTTTCGTGAACGGCGTTGCTCTGGGCGTTGCTAATCGGAAGTATTCAGTGTGGTTGCTGTTGTTCTGTAAAGGTGGTGGTAAAGGTATTCAGGGTTATTTGTTAGCGGCGGTCACACAGTTTGCAGTTTGGTTGTAGGAGCGTTCTGATGTATTTGTAACGGTGCTCCATTTCATCAGAATCCTGATATTTGCATATGTGAAAGCATGGTCATTGTTTCTCCTCGTCCACTGAGCTGAATGTGATCAGTTCCCTTTCAAACAGCTCTCATAGTTTTGGATGTGACTGATTAGCTTTGTGCTGTTGCCTCCACATCCTGTAAGGGTTTATTTTATTTCACATCCGGCAGAGATGGACAGAGACCCGTCAGGAGAAAGATGAGCACTCGTGTGTCATGTTGTTTGAGTATTTGCATGAAAAAGAGGAGGGAACGTGGGCGCGGCTCTCTGTGTTTTTAGGAGTCTTACCGGTGACGGTGATGTTGATGGTGTTGCTGCTGTCTCTGTGTTTGGATTCACACCAGTACACTCCACTGTCGGACAGTTTGATTGCATTTATGTTGCAGGATGTGGACGTCTGGGTTCCCCAGCCCGACCCGCATGGAGTCAAAACCGGATCTGAACTGGAGACACATCAGCTCATTTTATTAATCGTTTACAGACGTACAAGGGACTCAGCCGTAAAAACATGGAGTCTGTTGAATCAAACCTGCAGACAGTCGCCACCACGGCTCGCCGCTGCTCTGTGGCACTTTGATTATTCAGCGGATTTCAGTGAAACTTTGAGTCACATTGTCACGTTTTGGAAAACCACAAAGTCCGAAAATCAGAAAGAAACTCACATTCAAAGACTTTATTTTGTTTTCTGGAATTACAAATGACGTTCAGATCTCTTTAGATAGTTTATAAAGGAGGGAGTCCCACTCTGTACCATTTTTTAAAAAGTTAGCAAGGACTGTGTCTCGTTGGTCTTCAGAGAAGTAAAACAATAAAGATTCTGTCTGCTAATCCAGCCTGATACTGACGGCAGCTTTTGTTGGAAAATGGTGGATAATATTTCTACTTTTCAGAAGATCATGTCAGTATTTTTATCACTTTAAATGGCATCTTTGGACGTTCAGAGCCGAGCGGCAGTTTGTTGTGTCGCCCTGTGAAATGTGACAGGAAACAAACAAACCTGCAGCAGCGTGTGATGGTCAGAAACGGAACGGTTTAATGAAGACGAGGTCAAACAGACACAGAGAGAGCGAGGAGATGTTCTTGCTGGTAAACTGACCTTGCTGCTGTGTATCTCCACACCGTCCACTGAGCAGAGCCGACCTGCTCGCAGCTCACTGAGACGTTCACATACTCGAAATACTGAGGCCCGCTGGGAATGACCTTCACAAACACTGGAAAAGAGACATGAAGAAAGAAGGAGTGCATCACGAGATCTCACATCACTGGGACTTTGAAACAGACAGTGACAGTTCGCCTCTGACACACATTTATGAACAACATGAACACACGAGGCATTCACAGGTCAGTGAGAGAGTTTCTAAAGCAGGATGTGTGCAGACAGACTTCAGGCCGTTATGAGAGGCAGCGATGTGGAGATCCTCCTCTGTTTCCTCTTCTGATGCTTTTTCCCTGTCAAAGATTTTTGGGGAGTTTTTCCTGATCTGAGTTGAGGGTCTGAGGTGGGGGGGTCACATCCTGTACAGATACTGGACTGTGAAATAAAACTGACTTGACTTGATGTGTTTTTTAGGTTGTTATGGGGTTTTATTCTGTATTGTCGGGTGTAATGAGGGCTGAGGAAAACACATCTGCACATCTATGTATGTCTGACTGTGGGAGTGGAAACGAGACAGCCGTACGTGGGCCGAGCTATGTGAGAGTTAAATTAAACCTGTCGCCCTGCGTTTGTTCGCCTCCGCCGACCAGACAAGTTTCCATCCAGACTTATTTAATACAGAGTTTGTAGTGAAGACTTTATTTAAGTAGGTAACTGAGCGTTGGAGGTGAGCTGAGAGGAAAAACCTGGACGTTATAATCAGTTTCCACTTTCTCCTCAATCTCACCACCTTCAGCTTTAAATGTTTGGATGAAAACCTTTGTCATGTGACCTGTCCGGCCTGAAGCAGCCGAGCAGTTCACCAACAGGCTGCTGTGACATTATTAGTGTGCTGATGTAGTTAATGGGAGTTATGGATGTTTGAGGTGGATCACAGGTTGGTTTATCTGAGGCTGCAGGGACACGTCCGTCTGTCCTGATGTGACAGGTTGTAGTTTACCGTTAAAAATACTGTTGGATGATGCTTTGTTACGGTTGGAGACAACAATGATTGTACTTTAAAGAAACAAAAAGTGTTGGTAGAAAACAGGAAGTGATCTGCGGTCTGTGGCGATAACATTTGATGTTATGACATCACTTTTTCTGTGTAGACAGATGTCGTTTTGGGGTGTCTGTTTTCTGGGGTGGACAGACAGACAGGAAGCGGTGAGCAGCAGGCGGGAAGCAGCAAACACACATCAAAGGTCATCACAGATTTTACTTTTTCACAGCAGACTGAACATATCTACACATAAAGAAACTTCTCTCCAAAGTAAGAGGGAACAAAACACTGATTTTAATCGATCACACTCACGTACGAGACTTTAAACTTACCGCGATGGTGTGCAGACGTCCGACAGATCCTGAACAACACTGAAACAACAGTCACATCTCAGCAAAGCTACATGAAAACTGACCATCTGTTCCCCCGTTTTTCTGACTTTAAGCGAGCAAAGTGTGGTGACAGTTTCTGATGATCATCATGAGTCTGTATTAAAGTTTGATTTACTTACAGAGGAAAAGCAGAGTTGTTTGCATGGCGTCTGCAGGCTGAAGTTTCATTGACCGTCTGAAAGCAAGCGAGCTGAGAACATCCTGTTAAAGAAACCACAAAGTGAGTGTGAGGGGGATGTGAGAGTACTGCAGGGTATAAATTACCTACTTCTCTGCCGACAGCCACCCACTAACATCTATTAATGATCCACTTTTCACCTGTGATTGTTTTCAGTCCGTTTGAAGAATAAACTGCTTTTTGATTTTTACCTCTTCACATGAACAAAGAGACGTCAGAAACAAAGATAAAGTTCACATCCTGTTTGTGTGGTGGCCTCATATGAAACAGATAATCATCATTATCAGAAGAAGTCCACTTCACACGTCATCAGAAACAGGCCTTCATAAATTAAACACAAACTTTTATCTCAAGTTCACAAACATAAACGATTCAAACTTCACATCGTTCATTTCGGGCGTCTTTTGAAGGAAAAAGTCAACGTTTTGAGTTTCTTCTCTTTCTTGCAGATCATGTCTGCACGCTGCTTAGCTTAGCTTAGCTTAGCATAAAGACTGGAAACAGGTGGAAACAGCTAGCTTGGCTCAGTTCAAAGGGAACTAAACTGACGCTCACACATGAACGTTTTTTATCTCGTTTGTTTAATCCGTACAAAACTAAAAGAGCTGATTGTGGCTGTGCAGGAGCTCATGTGACGGACATACAGCGACAACAACGACTTCACAACATGAATGTGGTCCTCCTGCACATTTCTGAGTCTGGTGTCTACATACAGTGTTTCCAGGAAATAGCCACAGCCTCGGGTGGGACTACGGCCTGCTGATTTCCGCTCACATTCACACTTTCTGCTTTTGACCAGTGCTTGTGAAGTTTCAGCATTACTACGAGATCTCAGATAAATCAAATATTCAGCGTCAGAAGGCCACAGAGTGCACGATGCGCTCACAGGATGGGTATGTGAAAGGCTGGAGGGGAAGAGATAGGCTTCATTATTCTCCCAAAATAGGAGAATAAAAAATCTGAGAACTTTTCAATCACACGTCTGACTGTGGTTCATAAACTGACGCACAAAATGTGGAGTCTGAATGAGAGCTGACATCAGGAGCATTCAGCCACACCACAAACTGCAGATAAAGACAGAAAACACCACGCTGCAGTTCAAAGCAGTGCTTTACTGAGCTTTACTGCTCGTATTACCGACAGCACACACTGTAAGTGTGTGACGAGCTGCAGCGTGGTCTGAGCTGTGAGCACAAACCTGAGAGCTGAGAATCAGGAAACTCTGAGCGAGATGATACCAAAGAACTTATTCTAATGTTTTTTTCTGTTGTCGTCACTGGAAACTTTTGCTCTTCCTGTGAAAAAGGCTCTGCTCTCTTAAAGATATTCACACATTTCTACTGAAAAAGGATAAAAAACAAAACCTCTGAGTATCGAATGTTTTGTGTAAAATAGTTTGTAGTGTAGACTTATCAGGTTATATGTCAAACTGCATCACATATAAAGTACAGAGACTTTAGTTCAGTTTGTGTGTCGTATAAATGCAGTACAGTATCACATCATCAGGAATCATAATAAACATATTTACATCATCCATCATCGGACACTTCAACACGACGACTAACTCTGCTGTCAGGTTCAAATTAAAACATGCAGGCTGATGAAACAGTTTTAAATGTAGAGGCCACAGTCTAAATTTATTTATAATATATATATATATATTTATTTATTGAGCTTCTTATCACAGACACAACAGTTAAAAATCGTAGTTCATGGTGGAAATATACAGAGAGTGAATACAACAGGAATGAAAGAAGAGACAGAAAAGATTCACAATCTGCTTCATGATTACTGATGATCTAATAAAAGCCTCCACTGTGGTGGACATCAGAGTCCTCCACAGATCAGGGTTGTTTCTGCTAGTTATCTCTATCCACCTCTATCTATCTCCTTATGTATCTCTATCTGTATCTAAGTATGAAGTGAGCTCCGTTGTCTTCATATTTAAACAGCGTCACATCTTCTTCTCTCTGTGATGAACAACTTGGTCCATTTTGAAGAGCTATAAACACTTTTATCTGCTGATCCCCAAACGATGAATTACAGAGTAAGAAAAAGTAAAATGATGAACTGAAAATGAAGCTTAGTGTGACAGATAAAGTTAAGGAGTTAACATTATATAACTTAGCTCCTCACTGAACTGCACGTTAGTAAAAATGAAGAAAATGCAAAACATGTGAAACTGGTCAGATTAACATTGTAAATTAATACACATTCATGTTAAGTTGTGAGAATGACTGGGAAAGCTCTGATATATCCAACTGTTAAATAAGTCAGAAGTGCCTGAATATCTGCCAAATTAAATTAAGAATAACAGTAAAGAATCTGAACAATATAATATCTTTATGGAAGAGGAAGTATTTCAGAGCTGCGATGTGTAGTAATGTAGTGATGTACATAATAAACACAATCATTTTGAATGAATATCATCAATAAATCTGTTAATTTGACCTTTTTATTATGTTATTTTTCTTATTCCTAACTTGTCAGCTCTTGTAAATGTTGGAACTGAGCTTCTATATGAAATGACACAGTTGTTGGTTTCTTTTTTTTCTTTTGCTCTTCATCATATTATTCGTATTCAGCAGGTAACACATGTCAAAGCATCAAAGACACACAATACAGGAAAGACATAAAAAACATTTCTGCAGGTTTTATTTAAGGTGTAAATATATATATAGCTTTTATGCGTTCGTCCAGTCAGAAGTTTAATAGCTTGCTCTGAGGGGTCAAGTTGTCTTTTTCTTGACCAATCCCATTGGTGCTTGGAGTTGTGGCTCCGCCCTCCATCTCCTCTGCTGAGATTAAGATCAGAAGTGTCGGTTAAAGTAATATCTATCTATCTATCTATCTATCTATCTATCTATCTATCTATCTATCTATCTATCTATGTCTGTGTGTGCTGACCTTTGACCTGCCGGGCCAGGAGGCGTGGTCCTGCCAGTCCGATACCCAGCGCGCCGGCATGATGGGAGCCGTGGTCAGGATGGCTAACACGGCTAACGTTAGTACATCCAAACCAAACTTGATTAAAGCCTTGTCGCCCTCCTCCCTCGCCATGTCCAATGCCTTGGAGCCAATAGCAGCCTAACCGATGAGGATAAACAAACAAACATCAAACAAATTGAACTTTTGTATCCCTGGGGGCGTTTAGAAGTTTTAAATGGTCAACCAAGGAGTCCTGTATGTCCTTAAGGCGGTCTGATGTTTTCACAAGATGTTCAAAGAGTCCTTTGGGTTTTTTTTATGGTCGGTAAGGAGGATTTAGCTGTAACTGAGGAGGTCCTCTGGGTGGATACTTTCATCATTTCTAAGGTTTTAGAGTTACTTTGGTTATTTTTGTGTAGTAATTTATTTTAATTTGTCCTTTAGGAGGTTTGAGATGCCCTTTATGAGGTGATCATAAAGTGTTCTAAGGTTCCTGCAGGTTCTGGGTGGTTCTTTAGTGATTATGGTCATTAATTAGAAGGTTCTTGTAGTCAAGGAAGATGTTTTATCTCTGAGAAAACATACAGACCTGTACGGTGGCCTTGGGCAGCCATGCCACCGCGATGAAGAGCTTCTCCTTCAGGTTGAATCCTCCAAAATGAACGAGTGTGAAGGTGACCATGAGGCGGATCACCAGACCAATACTGATGCAGGCCAGACCGAGTCCTGAACAGAGACCAAACACAGACCAGCAGAGAGCGTGAAAAGCACAGCAGTATTTCAGGAAAGGTTCTGGGCTTTCAGGTGATCTGCTCTTTGCTCCACCTGGTTTCTGATGGTTTTGGTTCTTACCCACGGTGCTGGGGCTCAGGGTTGATATGGTGATCTCTGCTCCAATCAGACCAAAGAGGAGCGGCTGGAAAACATCCCATGACCGACCCACCATGGCTGCCACCGGGGCCTGGAGACGAAGATGAACTCAGTCTGGATCCAGATTTGGTGGTGCAGTCAGGTGGTGTTTAATCTGGATTAAAGTGAATCTGATGTGTGTTACCTTGTTGGCCTTCCAGCCCAGAGCCGCCAGGAAGGCCAGCACCAGCGTACAGAGACCACCAGGCGCCAGGCAAAACCGATAACATGACTGAAGAAGACCGAAAATATGGAGAGACCCAACAACATGAGAGTCCTCCTCAACACCAGGTCCTCCTGCAGGCGGACAGGAAGCTCATTTAAAGCATCAAATCACAGGCCGCACAAAACCACATCAAACCAGATCTCACCTGGTCTGTGCTGGGGAAGCAGTGCAAGAACAGACCCAGGATCAGCCCAGCGATGACCCCCCCAACCACCTCCAGCAGACCCTTCAGGATGTTCATCCACGTAGATCCTACAGCACATAGAACACAACACGATAGAACCGACAGCAACAGAGCAGAGCGGGATAAACAGCAGAAGATATTTTCCTGCAGAGACCTGTGGAGAAGGCGATCCCCAGGCAGGTGGAGAACCCCGTTATCGCGAGAATATCGTCAAAACTCCCGGCAGCCATCAGCAGTGTGGGGATTCCCTGAAGAACAACACAGAACGTTGTTAGAACATCAAATGAGACATCGATTAAAAACAAGACATGAGTTCTTGGAGTCATATTGAACATTTTAGTGGTACTTTAAGAGGTTCTAGTGGACACTGAGGAGAACATGTACAGTCTTTAGGTGGTTGAGCACATAATAAAGAACTTGGAGTGGTGTGTAAAGTTCTCCACCTTCAGATAAACTAAAGAAAGAACAAATGAGATTATTATCTATGAGTCCTTTAGCTGGTTCTGATGGTTCCTAATCGTGGTTCTTGTACTCATCGAAGGGCTTCTAGTGATCTTTCTGGAGGTTCTTGTCGTCATAAGTAGGTTGTTTTTATATTTGTTGGTTTTCTAGGTGGTTCTAGTGTTTCAGTCAACACAGATCATGTTTACACAGACGGGTTCATCTCATTGGCTGTCCACCTGCTCCCCCTGGTGGTTGTGATGAGTTA
>CM041532.1:1106871-1141871 GCA_023238725.1 Scortum barcoo
AAAACGGGCCAGGTACAAAGCACATGACGGCCCCCTCCTACCACACAAAACCAACTCATTGTCATGTAAGCCTTAACCATTGTGACAGCGCACATAGCTGAGCAACCATTAGCAACAGCTCACATCATTTGGGTCCCACCACCACAAAAAAGCAATACTTTATAAAGATAATGTGATGAGGTTGGCACAGAGGCCTATATCTGTATGCTATGTTACAGTTTATAATGGGAAACTTATTATGCAGAATTACTGGGCTAAACAAATCAGATGGCATGGCTGCCAATCAAGTTTTAACATTTGAACTGCCAACAGGTAGAATTTACCCATGGCTGTTTATCAAATGTACATTACTATTTCTTAATAAAATACTGAAGTCACTCAGTTTTTGACTTTTCCCTAAATTGTATTGTGTAGCACTCTTTTAAAATAGTAAAGATAAATCTATAACCACCACCGGCTAACATTTACTGCTATATATAAATGCTTAATGTTTAATTAAATAACTCACCTTTGATGGTCAAGTGTAATTGCAGGAGCTGAAATGCCTCTCAAATCCTTCCTTTTCTGCATCAGATTAAGCTCTGGTGTTGTTCTTCCTTTGTTAATTAACTCAAACGTTTCATTAAAAGTTAATCTTTAGTTTGGTTACTTCCATCATGCTAGCTGGTGTACCAGAAACGTTTTTTCCCTGCCAGCTTGTGATTGGTGCTCCTCATCATTTGAAATTAGTCTCTCATTGCATTACTTTTGCTGAGCCCTCTGTAAATCTGTAGCAGGATCACCAATCACAGAGCTGAAAGCAGGTATTCTTCCTAGCAACTGCAGAGGTGGCAGAATTCTGATTGGTTGACAAAGGTGCATTTTCATTTAACCCTTTATATCCCAACACAAAGTGAATAAACATTTATAAGGGTTTGTTTCCTTTGAAACATTTTTTTAGATGTTTATTATCAAATTATGAATTAATAAAAAAATATATAATTGATTACTTTTTAAATATTATTTTTTAGTTCCCTGACAGTTACCCTCTGAAGGCCTTATTACAGTCACTGCAGTATGATGACTAAAACTACATTTTAAATTTTTTTCACAACACTGTTCCTCTCCTCTTGCACAACTTCAGTACATGTACATGTTTTACATTTGACTGTGATGGTGACAATGACAAGATACAACCAGTGATACCAAACAGGACCAACACATGCTCTGGTTTGTGCCGCTGTCATAAGGCCAGCACATGCTTAGCTGCACATTATCATGCCAGCTTGTTTTCCCTACCATACTAACTCTCATTTCATTTCAGATCCAGTCACATGGATCTGATCCCAATCACCTTTTTGAATTTGCCCATTTTTATCTACCTATTTGTTTCTGAATGTGCATGTTTTTGATCCCGAGTAAACATGAACCTTTACTTATTCAGTCTGTCTCTGAGTCGTACATCTGGATTTAGACCTGTTTTTTTGCTGAGCTATAATGTTTTTGGAATATCATACTATTTTGTGCATATGAATTCTGGTCTATTGCCTCGTAGTGAAAAGTAAATGACGCCAAGATCTTTCTAAAACAATTAATCCCAGGGTAAGAGAAGAACAGCAGAAGAAGATGACAGAAAAGGGAATTGAAACTGAGAGGAGTTGCCTGTAGAATCTGAAAAATACCACCCCCTAGATTACATATATTTCTATAGTTTTCCAATACACATAATTTATTGTATTATTTCACTTCAATTTCCTCCTAATTTGCTGATCCTGCTCACATTATCTACATGTGTGGTCACAGTATTATGGCCAGACAGGGCAAAGGGAAGAAATAATTTTACCTATATGTGCTTTGACAGATACTTTTACTGTATTTAACAAAGACATTTAGCCTCTGATAACATATTACTAAGTAGAACACATATACACAGTGCATGACGAAAGCACATACAGTCTCAGCAGCTGCAGTGCAGGGACGGTGGTGCAGAACATCTTCATGTTATGTGTCTGATGTTCAGTGGGACACTCCACCTCCAGCTCCACCTGTACCTGGACAGGTAACTGTGGCATCACTTTAGACAGTCGGTTACCAGCCTATTTGCCTTCAGGGAGAATCCTCAGTGTCCTGCTTGGTGTTCCTGGTTAGGCTACTGAATGGGACAAGCTATCAGCCCCAGCCTCCACTGTGGTAGCCACTGAGCCCCCTCCCCACTAATATCACACAGTGTGGATGTATATGACTTGGTCACATGGACAAGGCCACTTTCTGTCTGACATATGGAGGAAGAGTCACTGTCAGGTTAACTGTCAGCTGAAGGAGTGGAGGCTCTGGGCCTTCCCATCTCCTTATTCCTCAGTGGTACCTGCTGCTGTTCTAAGAAGTCTCTGTGCCAACACAATAACCCACCAAAGTAAAATTATGCTCATATTACTTTGCTGGCTGCTTCACATTAGCTTGCATACAAGTAGATCAGCAAGCTCATATAATAGACCTAAGGATCCTAACCAGGAACATTAAACCTAGTTTATTTCTCTACAATTCAAAGTTCAGTAAGCAAACAAAACCACAAGAATAATTAATATCTGTTTTGTGTTATCATTACATCCTTTTTGCTAACACCTATGTCACATGAGGGAGTAACTACTCAGACCTGTAGAGCTGAAGGTTGGTATGTGTTTAAAGATGTGAGTATAAAAGAGAATAAAAAAACTTTAATTAGAGGTAGGGATGAAAAAATGCATCTGACATACAAACTGTTTTTGGGCTAAATTAAGCTGTTAATTCATGATATATGTAATGAATTAGTCATACATTTTCACTCTTATTCTTATATCATTCTTATTTTCTTATTTCATTATAACTGTGGAGCTGTAGCACCAAACTGGACTGCTTTCGTCCAGTTTCCAGAAACTGGCATGGCCTGTCATGTGATGTATATCAGGGGTGTAAAGTAACTACATACAGTAACTGAAGTACTTAAGTACAGGTACTTGAGGTACTTGAGTATTCTGCTCCTCTACTTGACTACATTTCTTTGATAATTTGCTTTAGGTACTAGTTACTTTGCTGATTGAGATTAATTTTATAAAATACAATCAACAAATAAAATTATTCTGTCCTGATAAAGGTTAAGATTTTTATTTATTTTTTATTAAGTCTAATTTTAAAAGCAGAACCTTTACTTGTAAGAGATTAAGTACTGATAAAGAGCATTTATTACTGATAAAACGTGGTTTCTGTTGAATACTGTGGCCTGTGAGTGAGTTTCAAAGTGGAGAATATCATGTGGTCCTGGCTGCACTCAGCTCAACTTTAGTTAATGGCCCATCAAGGGGAGGGGCCCCCCCCGAAGCTGCACTGCAGAAGTGAGCGCCCATCCCCCACCTTCAATTAAGCTGCAGCAGACACCTGTGGCATGAAGGGGCAAGACAGGAGTCTGCAGAGGTTTGCAAGGCGGATTGAGAGACTGAGGGAGCATCATAACCGCGTTGAGAGGCGTTTTTCATCAACATCTGCTGTGCAGGTAAGAGTTTTTACATATTTTAGACATTTTTATTTTCACATGGTAGCTCATGTTAGCTAATTAATTATGCAGTATTTTTTTGCTAGTAAGAATTGTATCGCACTTCAAACTTTTAAGGAAATGTCAAGTTATAGTGGATTTAACGGGGTAATTGTGAGGGTTTTGTGTTTATTTATTTTTGGGAACATAAATCTGACTGTGTGAGTGCTCAACAAGCAAGCATGAACTCGGTGCGGTGAAAGAGAGGCCCTTTGAATCTGTCTGTTAGCTTCTCTGACAAATTAGCAACATTTAGCCTGACTAAACCAGACTAAACTGTTATTTAGAGATGGCAGCCTTTTAATTTAAACCATACACTGTAGTGTCATTTTTCTCAGTTTGTGGAAATACTTAAAAATGCTTGAAATATGCTAGAAATAAGGGATTCCTGTGGCGCGTTGTGTATGATGCTGCAGTAGGGATGAGCAACACCTAAGAAAAGTCACTGGATAAGATGAGAAATACACTTTAAAAATTAGATTCCAATGCAGCTATGCTCTAATGGCTGGTTGTGTGAAAATGAATAATTGTCAGCTACTGTTTAATCGATTTTTTTCTCTGAGGTAAAAGTCAGTGAAGGAGTTGTACAGGACTGCATTGTCTTCAGTGGTGTTTTTAAAACTGTTTTTAAACTTTTAAAAGTATAATGTTGAAGTACAACACCTCCTTTAACTGTGAGCTCAGTAATAAACAGAACTGAATTTACACATTTCTGATAATAAGCAAAAACTCTGTCTAAACATAGACATAGATGTTACGGTATAGCTGTTGTACCATATTGCAATAAATTGTAAATGTGAAAATGTATTGAATAGCTGAATATACTGTACTCAGTATGTTATTAGTGTCAGATTCACTAAATGCAAACATGCAGACTATAGTGTTAATGAATGAAATAACTTTAAATTTTCTCTTTGGTGTTAGGTACAGGAGGAGATGGCTGAGAGGCCACCACAGGTATGTGCCTTTACTGCTTCTTGATACAGATGTTATTCACTGGAATAGTTGGCAGTAGTTTGAATTTAATGTTTACGGAGGAATTATAAAATGAAGTATCATAAAGTGAAGACAATACAAACAGGATTCCAGACGCGGTGTCAGTATAAGATAAGGATGGGAAGAATGATCACTTCTGCTACATCATGATTCTCTCTAGAAAGATGATTTCATCTTGGTTAAACAGTTTAATTTACCAGTCCGGGCAGCCCTAGCTAAAATCCTCATTGTTCCAGCTGACTGACCTGTGTGGAAATATGCTTATTTGCCTTCATGCCAAGTGCTGAATGAGAAGATCAAATGTTTGTCATGTCTGTACAGCTAGAGCCAACAGCTGGTTAGCTTTAGATAATGTAGGTTTATATTTAGTTTATACATAAACGTACCAATTTCAGAAACACACATGTACACAGATGTGCTCAATTGTTTTATCAAATCATAGCATCCTGAATTGTGACATATTCTCAGCTGTCATCACTACTCATATACTATATCATGGATTACTGTCATTTCCATTTTGTCCTGAATATACTTTTTGCTTACAGTTGGACTATATCCCTGAGGACGATTATTCTTCTGAATCTGAATTGTCAAGACTTTCAGTATCTGACCAAGAGTACCATCCAAGTGGGACTGCATCATCATCCAGTGATGAAGATTTAAGAAGCCCAGACAAGTCATGTGAGAAACTGTTCTGTGATGAAGATCTTCAGGGTCCTGACAAAAAGCAGGAGGGAGATGAAACACAGCAAAGAGGCAAGTTCACTATTCAAAAAGACAAAAAACCCAGAACTTATGTAAAAAGAAAAAAGAAAAGACAAGCAATAAATGAAACAGATAATGTGACATCAACTGTGACCATAAAAACGTGTACAAAAAGGGAAGACGGTAAGCGAGCGTGGGACAAAAGACATTATTGTTTCTACTGTGGCCAATCTAACTTAAAGATGGCAAGGCATCTGCAGAGAAAGCACATGGAGATGAAGGATGTAGCATATGCCTTCAGCTTTCCTTCAAGATCTAAAGAAAGAAAGATTGTTTTGGAGCAGCTGCGTAACAAAGGTGATTTTAAGCACAATACCGCAGTCCTTGAAAAAGGCAGAGGAGAACTTGTCACATGGAAGCAGCCCTCTGATAAAGTTTCTGTTCAGGATTACTTGCCTTGCCCACACTGCTATGGGATGTTTGCAAAAAAGGATTTGTGGAGACATCAGTCCTTATGCAGAAGTAAAAAAACAAGTGGCAAGGATGACACAAAAAAGACAAGAGGAAGAGTACAAAGTCTAGCTGCAAGCCTGCTCCCAATAGTGTCTTCCTCTGGTGGATGTCAGGAGATTGTTAATAAGATGCGACAAGATGATGTTTCTTTTCACATTAGGACTGATGATTTGATCTGTAGATATGGTGAATCACTTTATGCAAAACATGGACGAGTGAAGTCAAGGCACCAGTACATTGCTCAAAGAATGAGGGAACTTGGCCGATTCATGTTGGTTGCTAAGGATATGGACATGACTGTGAAGAGTCTTCAGGATTTGTGTGTCCCATCGAAATTTCACCTTGTTGTCAATGTTGCTAAGAGGCTCACAGAGTTTAGTCCAGGCAAAAATGAGTTTGGAAAACCATCCACAGCAGTCAAAATTGGATTCTGTCTTAAAGGAGCTGTGGAGGTCCTGATTGGACAGACTCTTATGAATGATGATGACCTAGCAGAAAAGAAGGCAAAAAAATTCTTGGAACTTTTGGAAAAAAACTGGAAAAACCATGTTTCGGTCAGTGCTCACCAAACTATTCAGGAAAAGAGATGGAATAAACAAGATGACATCCCCCTCACCAAGGATGTGATGACTCTGAGGACCCATCTCAGGGAGGTGGAAGATAAAGCAAAGGGGGAACTAACACAACACCTGAGTTTAACTGCATACAAGACATTAAATGAGGTGGTTCTGGCACAGGTCATTGTCTTTAACAAGCGTCGTGAAGGGGAGGCGTCACGCTTGACTCTTGAGACCTACAAAAAAGCAAGCACAAATCCCATAAATGAGGACATTTATGAAACCCTGTCACCATTAGAGAAGGAGCTGAGCAAGCTACTAACCCGTATAGAAATCCGGGGAAAAAGAGGCAGGAAGGTACCTGTTTTCTTGACAGAGAGAATGAAGGAGTCAATTGATTTGTTGATTACAAGGAGAGATGAAGCTGGTATACCTGCTGAAAATCCCTATCTCTTTGCAAGACCTGGAGCAATGACAAACATACGTGGCTGTGATTGTTTGCGAAGATATGCAGAAGAAAGCAAAGCAGAACATCCAGAACTCCTGCGATCAACCAAATTAAGAAAACAAGTCGCCACACTCTGCCAACTCCTTGATCTTAGTGAGCAGGAGCTGGAGCAAGTTGCTAGGTTCATGGGACATGACATCAGAGTGCACCAGGAATTTTACAGACAAACGGACAAAACCTTCCAAATTGCCAAAATCAGTAAACTGCTGTTTGCAATGGAGAAAGGCACTGGGGCCTTAACAGGAAAGAATCTTAACACCATTGATCTTTCTCTCTGTGGTATGTATGCACTGTAACTGACATGTTTCTGTTTAATGTCAGGACAAGTGTAATCAAACATCCAAAAGATGTTCAAGTAAAACACCACTAACTTTTTCTGGACTGGACAAGATCATGTAACATCAATTAATAGTTACAAATTGTAGAGATACACACTTAAACCTTTTTACAAGAAAGTGGTGTTCACTGCTCTCATGTAATGATTTGTGAGTATTTTTGATTAACTTTCTCTCAGTACTTCAATTTCCATTGAAGGTGTTTATATATGCAATTGTTTTACAAACGATAAAACAAAAGTAATGTTGTTGACATGCTGTCATGATGTTTTTGATACTGGTTAACAAGGATGTGAAGTGTTTAATAACAAAGCACAGCCTAATTAGTGAAGCTCTTTTTATCAACAGTAGTCTTTCTATGTTGGGATTTCTTTCTCTGAGAGCTAATATTTGAATTTTATTATTTCACAGGTGAAAGTCCCACATTAACCTCCACAGGTGTTCCACGCAGAGGGAAAAGAGGCAGAGAGGTGGACGATGGTATGTTTTTACCAATGTTGTTTGTTATAAACCTGTCTATAAACACTTAAAGTCTCTGCTATCAATTTCAAGATACTAATGAATGCTTTTAGTATGCCCTTGTTTTCTGTATGACGTAATTTTAGGTGTCACTTTCTTTTTGCTCTGTTTTCAGATGAAGGTTGTGACTCGTCCCTTCAGAAGAGACCAGACCGTCATACTGAGAGGGAGTTTGAGAGTCCAGATGCAGATGGTGAGTTAAATGTTTTTTACTATGAAATGTACAAAAACTTTATGCTTTCCTTCAAAATTATATTATAGAAGATAACCTATTGTGTCAGCAACTGCTCGTGGCAGAGAAACTTTATATTCAGATTAAACTAGATTAAAATCTTACGCACATGTCAAGTCACAAATCACTGTAAATTTTTACATCAGTGCAAAACTAGGGTATAAAAATTAAGACAACAGTTCATTAGCATGCAGGGTTATTGATTTGTAGTCTGCTGTACCAAAAAACTATAGATAGAGAGAAAAATGAATAAATAGCATAAATACAAATATAATTATTGTCCTATGGTGATAAGATCATCTAGTTTGCAACTTTCAAGGACACTCTGCTGTGTGCAGTTTCAGTCAGAAATGAATGGTTAGGTCTTTCTTGTCAGATTTTGATATAAGCACTTATACTTGATGTTTCACTAACCAACAGGAACTAATGTTTGTCTGTTACTGTAGATGAGAGTCCAGGAACAAGTCTTCCAAAGAAGAAAAAAAAACTGAGGAAAGCGGCTAAAGAACGTAAGTTCTTTTTAAAATAAAATGCATTAGGGCAGAAGAGATGTACTGGATTGTATCAGTGCATATAAATACATGTAAAGGATCACTTTCTAAATACTAATGAATGCTTTCAGTATGTCCTCCTTTCCTATAGGACAGCTTGCTGTTTGTGATGTTAGTAAACAAGGATGTGAAGTGTTTAATAACAAAGCACAGCCTAATTAGTGAAGCTCTTTTTATCAACAGTAGTCTTTCTATGTTGGGATTTCTTTCTCTGAGAGCTAATATTTGAATTTTATTATTTCACAGGTGAAAGTCCCACATCAACCTCCACAGGTGTTCCACGCAGAGGGAAAAGAGGCAGAGAGGTGGACGATGGTATGTTTTTACCAATGTTGTTTGTTATAAACCTGTCTATAAACACTTAAAGTCTCTGCTATCAATTTCAAGATACTAATGAATGCTTTTAGTATGCCCTTGTTTTCTGTATGATGTAATTTTAGGTGTCACTTTCTGTTTGCTCTGTTTTCAGATGAAGGTTGTGACTCGTCCCTTCAGAAGAGACCAGACCGTCATACTGAGAGGGAGTTTGAGAGTCCAGATTCAGATGGTGAGTTAAATTGCTTTTATTATGGGTGGGGGGGAAAAAAATACTGCCTTTTGTCAAATTGCTGGTTGTTTTCTGGTTTCTGTCCCTAACTGGAGTGTTGGGAAGACTCACAAGAGCAAGTCCCCAGTCTGCAGTCACTCTGTACGACATACATCTGTCTAATGCCATTCAGATGTTTTTGATGAGAATTTTTCAACTGAATCTAATTTAGCTACATAAAATGCTTTAACTTTTGTCAGTCAGAGTTTTTATAGCACTGTCCAGAAAATTAAGAACACTTAACAGATTGCAAACAAACACAACCTATTTCACATCTATTATAAACATAGGGCATGTTATCCCATGAGAGAGCAGCACAAAAACTGTACAGCAGAGAGACACAGAAATGAGCCACAGCCTCAGCAGCCAGGCTTTCATTTGAGCCGTCCCTCCTTGCCCATTTTTGGACTAGCCGGGAGTGGGTGGAGTCAGGCACTGCCAAGATGGTGATGACCAGAAAGCCTCCTATTGAGCTTCTCTTTGGCTTTTCAGAAACTCCCCAAAATGTGTGATGCCATATAAATTACATCCATATTTTATACAGTCTGTGGCTAAAAGACAAGTAGAACACTACTGTATTCTCACTGTAAGAAGAATATAATTATACTCAGCATGTCATCCTTTTGTTTCAGGACAGTTTATTACTCTTAAGATGGGTAATCCATGACAGTATGTATAAATAAATAGATTAATAAATAAATAAATAAATAGCATCTATGCAAATTTCATTATTTGATCTAATTAGATCTCATGTGTAACATTCAAGGACACTCTGTTGCATACAGTTTCAGTAAGAAATTAAATTATGTCTTGGTTGTCAGAATTTAACATGAGCACGTATACTGTATGCACAAAAACTCTTTCATTAACCATTATACTTGATGTTTCACTAACCAACAAGAACTAATGACTTGACTTTTACTGTAGATGAGATCCCAGGGACAAGTCTTCCAGAGAAGAAAAAAGGAAAACAAAGGAAGGTGGTGAAAGAAAGGAGTAAGTTCCTTGTAAAATGGTTCCTTGTAAAAATCAGTGAAATTCAAGAAAACTGGAGTAAAACCCTTGTGCATGAGCTGAGTTAATGAATCTACATTGTCTTCCTTTTCATTTGCAGAGCAACCCAACGTGAAGGGTAGGAGACCTTGGAGTGAGGCAGAGAGAATGGCAGTTAATAAACACTTGGGAAGGTATATAGCAGAGGCCAAAGTTCCTGGGAAAAAGGACTGCATGCAGTGCGTACAAGAAGAACAGGCTTTGGCCCAGAGGTCCTGGAAGGATGTCAAAAACTTTGTCTACAACACAATTGTAACCCTTAATCGAAGAGCTGCTTCGCGCTTTCTCACGTATTGAAGAGCCAATAGTTCACAGGCTTTTGTTTTCTGATTGATCCGTTCAGAAATTTTGTTGGTTTGCAGTGGTGGAATGTAAGAACTGTACTAAGTACTAAGTACAGATTTGTGATACGTCTACATGAGTATTTTATTTGTTTTATTATGGTTTTACCATATTAAAGGGGGCCCTCTCTGATTTTAGATAATGAACAGAAACTACTCTGCAAGTTTATTTGATCCCTAACGATGTTATTGAAATGTTCTGATGCTTAACATTATAATATTATATGTATACATTTGATATACAGCTACTCAGCTCCACACAACATAGATTTTATGTCCAGTGCTGTAGTCCTGGCCTTTCTTTTAAAAACAAGTCTAACCTCTGGTAATTTTCTTTCTATTCCTCAGACCTTACCTTGGCTTGAGTGTTTTTTTATTTTCAGTTTCTACTTATATTCCACTACGTGTGTTTTTATCTGATTTTATTAAAGAAGGACCATTGAGAGATAAGTAGTTCCTGTGGTTTATAATACTTTTTTACTAGATTTTGTATGTTGCTGTGTACTGCTGAAGTTGGCTGTACAATAATGTTGCATGTATTTTTGTAAAGCAGTCAGATTGATGGCCACAACATTAATTTTAGGTATTCTATCTGAGTCTCAAACTTTACAATTCTTTTCAGAAACATCCAGACTGAGTTTTGACATCATGGTTTGACTGAATTAAAATACAAAAAGGAATAAAAGAGTAACTACAAGCTAAAGACAGAAGTTAGTTAAACTAGTCTATTCTCAAACGGACCCAAAAACGCTCTCATGAAAAGGTCCTCAGTCCAATGGTTAACCTGTCTAAAAAAAGGTAATTTTCCTTTTGTCCAAACTTTTTTTTCACTGTAATGGCCTCCAAAGGCTGTTTTTAGGCTTCTCTCAAAGTTTCAGAGAGGTCCTCAGAAAATTGGCAATTACATGGTTTTATTGGGTAAAATGCATTAAATTATTGTATTCAAGTTAATTTAATGTACTTTTGTATTATAGTTAAGATACTTAACGTTAAAATTTATTTTACTCACTCATACACATTAAATCACTGTTAAATCACAGCATTAAACAGTGAAAATCCAGTTGTTCATATAATATGCTAACTTATGCAGATACATGACATTTGGATGGTTTAAATTTCCAGTAGCACATAATTACTGCTTTTGTGAAACTTTGTATTAGAAGATTTGATTGAGAATATGTTACACATGCAAAGCTGAGCAAAGATAACACCTAAAACTGTCCAACATATATACTTTTAAGTGTAATGCACACAGGCATGATCTGGTGGCTTAAATAATACAAACCATGTGGAAACAAATTTGACTGACTTTGACTACCTAGGAATCAAACTAGAACTAAACTAACAATTACAATGGCCCACTACACTGCTTATCAGTCCAAAGAGGTTTCATCACTTCATGTGAGTATGGTTTACAGATTGAAATATCTCTATTGGATAAATTATGATTAAATGTGGTTCAGACATTAATGTATTTTTTTTTATCTAGCACCAAATGCAAGTCATGATTTAAATTAGTCTAATTATAAATATATTATTATATATTTGATATTCAAGGATTCAAGGATTCAAGGATTCATGGATTCAAGGATTGTTTATTGTCATTCCAACACAAGTTAAACATGGGATGGAACGAGATTAGCTTACCCTGGTCCCAGGTGCAAGCCCAATAAGTAAGGATATAAATATAAAAGAGTAGAATAAGTATAAAAAGTAGAATAAGTATAAAAAAGTATAAAAGTAGAATAGTACAAAATAAACAAGATAGAATAAGCAAAAATGAGCTAGTAGATAAATACAAATAAACAGAATAAATAGGATTAACTACAATGAAAATAGAGGTATGACATGTACAAAGTCATATACAACATATGACAAATATACAACAGCCAATATCTCTTGAGGTAGTAGTGCAAAAGAAGATTTTAAAGTGTAGTAATTTTGTGATTGTGCAATGTTCAGGTTGTGCAAAAACAAAAGCAACTGCATTCTGTGCAGGCGTTGCAGTGTGCAGATGTGTATTGTCTGTGGGTGGCTGTCAGAGGAAGAGGGAGAGGGGAGGATGGGATGGGGATGGGGGATGGGGAAGGGGGGGCAGCAGGGGCTACAGGAGTCCTCCAGAGTTCAATACTCTCATGGCAGCTGCTGGGAAGAAGCTGTTCCTCAGTCTGGTGGTCCTGCTCTTAATGCTCCGCAGCCTCCTGCCTGAGGGGAGGGGGACAAACAGTGCATGTGCAGGTGTGAGTGGGGTCCTTCATGATGCAGGAGGCCCGTTTCCTGCATCTGGAGGTGTAGATGTCCGTGGTGGTGGATAGACTGCATCCCACAGTCCTCTGTGCAGCCTTCACCACCCTCTGCAGAGCCTTCTTCTCTGCCGCCGAGCAGCTGCCGTGCCACACGATGATGCAGGAGGACAGGACGCTCTCCACCACACATCTGTAGAAGGAGGTCAGGACTGAGCTCCCCAGCCCGGCGCGCCTCAGCCTCCTGAGGAAGTAGAGACGCTGATGTGCCTTCCTAATGAGACATGAAGTGTTCTTGCTCCAGGTGAGGTCGTCAGAGATGTGTACGCCCAGGTACCTGAAGCTGGAGACCACTTCCACCGCAGTCCCTCCGATGTACAGGGAGAGGGGAGGTGTCTGCCCCTTCTGAAGTCCACGATCATCTCCTTGGTCTTCTTCACGTTGATGCAGAGGTTGTTTTGTCTGCACCAACCCTCCAGGTGTTCCACCTCCTGCCTGTAGTCGGACTCGTCGTTGTTAGCATGATCCGTCCCACCACAGCTGTGTCATCCGCGGAACTTCACGATCAGACAGCTCGGATGTATCGCTGAGCAGTCGTGTGTGAGCAGGGTGAACAGGAGGGGGCTCAGCACACAGCCCTGGGGGGAGCCGGTGCTGAGGGTGATGGAGGAGGAGGAGAAGTCATGGTTCCTCACAGACTGCGGTCTGTCTGTTAGAAAGTCCAGGACCCAGTTACACCGGGTGAGGCTCATTCCAAGTGTTGTGAGTTTCTGGACCAGGGTCTGCAGGTATAATTGTATTGAATGCTGAGGTGAAATCCACAAAGAGCAGGCGGACATAAGAGTCTTTGTTCTCTAAGTGGGTGAGGGCTGTGTGGACCACAGAAGAAATGGCGTCCTCTGTGGATCTATTCTTCCTATATGCATACATACTGGTGAGGGTCCACAGTGACGTCGACGCAGTCCTTGATGTGGGCCATGACCAGTCTCTCAAAGCACTTCATGACTATCGGGGTGAGGGCTACCGGCCGATAGTCATTCAGGCCTGTCACTGTGGGCGCTTTGGGGATGGGGATGATCGTGGCGGTCTTCAGGCAGGTGGGGACCGCCGCCTGTTGGAGAGAGGTGTTACAGATGTCCGGCTCAGCACCTCGGTGAGATGGTATGCACAGCCCTTGAGCACCCGCCCGGAGATGTTATCGGGGCACCGCACAGTTCCTCATCTAGTAGTAGTAGGTCGAAGTAGGTCCAGCTTGTTGTCCAGGAGCGGACATTGGACAGGAACAGGGACGGGATCGGTGGTCTCCCGGCGTTAGCCTTTAGCCTGGCTAGCAGTCCGCGTCCCTGCTTTGCCCCTCTTCTGCTTCCGCAAGCTTCCTTCTGCTCCTTTGTCCGGCGGGCAGCGCTATGCGCCAGTCCGGTGTCCTCAGGAGCTGCAGTCTGCCCAGCAGGGCCCTGAGTCCGAGGTCCGCTGTTTGTAATGTTATGCTCGTGGCCGAACCATCCCTTATTTTAATAAGTTCGGTTTGACTTGTACCTTACACGCTTGTTTACACAAGCAAAACCGGTAAATTACGCTCATATTACTTTGCTAGCTGCATCATATTAGCCTGCATACAAGTAGATCAGCAAGCTCATATAATGGACCGAAGGATCCTAACCAGGGACACATTAAACCTAGTTTATTTCTCTACAATTCAAAGTTCAGATAGCAAACAAAGACTACTGTAATAATTTATATCTTTTTTTGTGTTTTGTGACATTGGTGTCAGCATCCTTTTTGCTAACACCTATGTCACATGAGGGAGTAACTGCTCAGACCTGTAGAGCTGAAGATTATGTGTATGTATGTGTTTAAAGATGCGAGTATAAAAGAGAATCATAAGACTTTAATTAGAGGTAGGGATTAAAAATGTGCCAGGTTTTTGGGTTAAATTTAGCTGTTAATTCATGGTGTATGTAAAGCATCAGAGTAAATCATCCATTTTCACTCATCTTTCATTCTTATTTTTCTTATTTCATTATAGCTGTGGAGCTGCAGCACTAAACTAGACTGCACTGGAGCAGATTGATGTCTTTATTGTTCCATTAATGTTGCATCGCCTGTCATGTGATAAATAAATCAGGGGTGTAAAGTAACTACAGACAGTAACTCAAGTACTTTACTTAAGTACAGGTACTTGAGGTACTTGAGTATTCTGCTCATCTACTTGACTAGATATCTTTGATAATTTGCTAACAACTTTAGTTAGTTTAGTTTAGATTAATAATATAGAATATAGTCAACAAATAAAATTATTCTGTCCTGATAAAGGTTAAGATTTTTATTTATTTTTTATTAAGTCTAATTTTAAAAGCAGAACCTTTACTTGTAAGAGATTAAGTACTGATAAAGAGCATTTATTACTGATAAAACGTGGTTTCTGTTGAATACTGTGGCCTGTGAGTGAGTTTCAAAGTGGAGAATATCATGTGGTCCTGGCTGCACTCAGCTCAACTTTAGTTAATGGCCCATCAAGGGGAGGGGCCCCCCCCGAAGCTGCACTGCAGAAGTGAGCGCCCATCCCCCACCTTCAATTAAGCTGCAGCAGACACCTGTGGCATGAAGGGGCAAGACAGGAGTCTGCAGAGGTTTGCAAGGCGGATTGAGAGACTGAGGGAGCATCATAACCGCGTTGAGAGGCGTTTTTCATCAACATCTGCTGTGCAGGTAAGAGTTTTTACATATTTTAGACATTTTTATTTTCACATGGTAGCTCATGTTAGCTAATTAATTATGCAGTATTTTTTTGCTAGTAAGAATTGTATCGCACTTCAAACTTTTAAGGAAATGTCAAGTTATAGTGGATTTAACGGGGTAATTGTGATGGTTTTGTGTTTATTTATTTTTGGGAACATAAATCTGATTGTGTGAGGTCCTAACAAGCGAGTGAACTCAAACTGCGGTGAAAGTGAGGCCCTTTGAATCTGTCCGTTAGCTTCTCTGACAAATTAGCAACGTTTAGCTTGGCTAAATGGTTGTTTAGAGATGGCTGCTTTTTCATTTTTAACCCTACACTCTTGTGAATTTTTTCTCAGTTGTAGAAATATTTAAAAGTGCTTGAAATACGCTGGAAGAGTAATGATTCCTGTGGTGTGTGGTATATGATGCTTCAATATCTTGTATAGCATGCTATAATTTTGGAACGTTTTCTCTATATATTGAAGAGAGAAGAAAACTGGATAAGACTGAAAACAGACTTTGAAATTGACTTTGAAGAAAATGTTATGTTTCAGTTGTACTTTTGATCTGATTTCAGTTTGTTTTCTGAAATTTAGCAGCTGGCAATTGATTTCATAAAACTGCTGCCATGAAATCGAATTTGATTAATTTTTTCTTTTTTGACAGTCACAGACGTGTTGACTTAAGTACATGCTTTAGCTCTGAGATCAAAGTCAGTGAAAGAGTTGTACTGGACTGCATGGTGTTCAGTTGTTTAATGTAATTGTATAATGTAATGCAGTACGCATTACATTATACTCAAGAGTTTTAAAAACACACCTCCTTTAACTGTGAGCTCAGTAATAAATAGAACTGAATTTACACATTTCATTTCAGAATTCAGTTTTTAACATTTTAATTTATACATCGGAATCAGAATACTTAAGTTATCCCACGGGAAAATTTGGTAGAAAGAAAACAGTATGTGAATGGTCTTTTTACTTGTAGTATATAATTAATACATTAAATTAATGTATGGAAAAATGAACAGTATAAGTTACCACTGCATGTGTCCTGTGACTGGAATTATTTATTATAACTGTTTCAGAAGATAATATGAAATAACTTTAAAACTTCTCTCTGGTGTTAGGTACTGGATGAGATGGCTGAGAGACCACCGGTATGTGCCTTTACTGCATCTTGATACAGGATAGGATAATACACTGGAAAAGTTGTCAGTAGTTTGAATTAAATGTTTACAGAGCAATTGTACAATGACATGTCATAGAGGGAAGACAGACAATACAAACAGGATTCCAGATGTGGTGTCAGTATAAGCTAAAGATGGGAAGAATAATCACTACTACTACTACATCATTATTCTCTCTAGAAACATGATTTGTTGTAGGTAGTACTTAAAGGTAGTACTTCATTTGAATTTATGCAGAATTTTCCTGAAGCTTAGCCTGACAGGTAAAGAGATTACTGCTCATGTCAGCTCAGTTTTACTTATTTTGCTCAAAACAAGCCAGTTTGCTCCTTGATCTTGCTTAAACAGTTTTGGGAAATATGCTTATTTGCTTTCATGCTAAGTGCTGAGTGAGAAAATCAAATGACTGTCATGTCTGCACAGTAAATGTGGTGCTAGAGCCAGCAGAAGGTTAGCTTTAGATAATGTAGCTTTATATTTAGCATACACACACAAAAGTACAGAATTCACAAATTTATATTTACACAGATGTGCTGAATGGTTTTATCTGATCATAGCATCCTGAACTGTGATACATTCTCAACTCTGTCATCACCACTCACATGCTATATCATGGATGACTGTGATGTCCATTTTGTCATGATTATGCTTTTTGCTTACAGTCGGACTTCATTGAGGACTTCACTGAATGGCACTCTTGCTCCGGACGGGAGCAAGAGTGCCATCCAACTGGGACTGTATCATCATCCACAGAGAAAGAGTTAAGCACAGACACATCTTCATCATGTGAGGAACTGGTCGATGTTGAGCTCCAAGTTCCTGACCAAAAGCAAGGGGGAGATGAAGAACAGCAAAGAGGCAAGTGGACCATTCAAAAAAACAAAATATAAATATTCAAGTAAACTACATACCCCAATACCTCAAATTTGTACTTACGTACAGAACTTGAGTAAATGTACTGTTAACGCAGTACCCGCGGTTGCTGCTTTTATTTAAAATGATATAATAGAAGATAACCTATTGTGTCAGCAACTTCTCATGTCAGAGAAACTTTATATTTAGATTAAACTTTAGATTACAATATTATGTACATCTCAAGGCACAAATAACTGTCAATATGTACATCAATGCAAAACTAAGCTATAAAAATTGAGATAAATGAATAAATTGCATAAATACAAATGTAATTATTGTCCCATGGTGATGAGATCTAGTTTGTAACTTTCAAGAACACTCTGTTGCGTGCAGTTTCAGTCAGAAATCAACTGTTATTACTGTTCATTAATCATTATACTTGATGTTTCACTAACCAACAGGAACTAATGTTTGTCTGTTACTGTAGATGAGAGCCCTGGGGGAAATCTTCCACAGAAGGAAGAAGAAAAACAGAAGATGGCGGTGAAAGAAAGGAAAGTTCTGTCACTCTTCTGTAAGTCAGAAAAGTTGTATTTGATTGCATCAGTGCATTTAAATACTTAAACTATATTAATGAATGCTTTCAGCATTTCCTCCTTTCCTACACGACATAGTTTGAGGTGTCACTTTCTATTTGCTTTGCTTTCAGATGAAACTTCTGACCTGTCCCCTCAAAAGAGACCAGACCATCATGCTGAGGGGCAGTGTGAGAGTTCAGATACAGCTGGTGAGTTTAATGAATTTTATTATGAAATGTACAAACACTGCTGGTTTTCGTCAAAGGACACTTCTGGATGTTTTCATACTTCAGCTCATCAGTTAAAAGACAAGCGGCAGGGTTAGGGTTATTTCCATGCATCCTGCTCCAAAAAATGAAGTCAGTGCAGAAGAGAAGTTTTTATATAATTCATTTATTTGAATTATATTAAGGCTTAAACTTCTGCATAATTAAGGACATAGCCACTTTGAATGACAGGTGGGTGCTGTAATGCATGGCTAGAGAGTAGTGGCTAGCCGTTTTCTAGGCTTCACGTAATGACTCATTCTCAGTCATACTGTCAGGGAAAAGGTGATAAATATAACATTATTGAAATACATTATTTTGTAAATCACACCCATACATGCTGCTCAGAGCCTCTTACTGAGCTTCACTTTGGCTTTTCAGAAACCCCCAAAAAATGGGTGATGTCACAGATATGTCCGTATCTTATACAGTCTGTGGTTAAAAGAGAGCGTTACTGTACTCTCATTGTAAGGGGGAATATAGTTCTACTCAGCATGTCATCCTTTTCAGCACAGTTTATAACTCTTAAGATGGGTAATCCATGACAGTATGTATAAATCAATAGATAAGTAGATGGATAAATAAATAAACATAGATAAAAATCTAATTATTTGATCTAATTAGATACACAAAACACTTTTCATTGACCATTATACTCAATGTTTCACTAACCAACAGGAACTGATGACTTGAATGTTACTGTAGATAAGAGTCCAGAAACAAATCTTTCACAGAAGAATAAGTAAAACTGAGGCAGTAAAAAAAGGAGTAAGTTCTTTTTAAAATGGGGCAAAAAACTACTACTAGCATTAGGTGCTTACTGTGACTGTTGTGCTGCATGAGCTGAATCACTAAATGTACACTGTTTTCCTTCTCATTGCAGAGCCACTCAGGGGAGCTTGGAGTGAGGCAAAGAGAAAGTTCCTGGAAAGGAGAAACTGCGGTCCCAGAGGTCCGAGTAAATATGAGTGACCCTTGTTCAACGAGTTCCTTCACACTTTCTCACATACTGAGGAGCCAATCGTTCACAGGCACCTGTTTTCTGACTGGTTTGATCAGAAAGTTTGTTGGTTTGCAGTGGTGGAATGTAAGAACTGTACAAGTACTAAGCACAGAGTTGTGGTACTCCTAATTGAGTATGTTATTTGTGTTTTTATGGTTTTACCATACTAAAGAGGGCCCTCTCTGACTTTAGATAATGAACAGAAACTCCTGTACAGGTTTATTTGATCCCTAATTATGTTACTGAAATGTTCAAATGGTTAACACTATAATACTGCAGTTTCATCTACAAATATGCATATTATATATTATGTATATAAATATTATACAGCTACTCAGCTCCACACAACACAGACTTTATGTCCAGTGCCATAGTCCTGGCTTTTCTTTTGAAAACAAATCTGACTTCCTCAGAGCTCACCTTCGCTGAGTGTTTTTATTTTCAGTTCCTACTTTTATTTCATGTGTTTTTCTAATTTCATTAAAAAAGGAGCTTTAAGAGATAAGTGCTTCCTGTGGTTTATAATACATACTTTTTGAATACAGGGGCTTTAGATGTAGTGGAGTAGTTTTATAGTCGGATATTAGTACTTTTAGACTTCTTAGTCTCAGTTCTTAGACTGAGAAAAATCTAAGAACTGAGACAAGTAAACTGATGGTCTGTTCCCTGGAGGAGGCATTCTCAGTTTCTGTATGTTGGGGTGTACTGCTGAAGTTTGGCTGTACAGTAAAGGTACTTAGTAAAGGTGTATTTTTTTACAGCAGTCAGATTGATGGTTTAAAACACTGATTTTAGTTATTCTGTTTATTTATGAGTCTCAAACTTTGCTGTTCTTTTCAGACACATCCAGACTGAGTTGTGATTACATGATTTGTCTGAATTAAAACATAAAAAGGTATAAAACAGTAACTACAAGCTAAAGACAAAAGGTAGTTAAACAAGTCTGTTCTGAAACGCACCCAACAGCGCCCTCATGAAAAGGTCCTCAGTCCAATGGTTAACCTGTCTAAAAAATATATTTTTCATTTTGTTTTATTTAAGAAACTGAGGTGAAATCTGAAGTCAGGGAGCCACCCAGTGTTGGAATCTGGCATAGATTTGTCTCCAAGTATAGCAGAAAGAGTGGTCCTCACTCCGCATGTTATTTTATCAGGACCTCACTCTGGAGCTCATACAGGAATGTGTGAGTGTGTGTGTGTGTGTGTGAGTGTGTGTGTGTGTGTGTGTGTGTGTGTGTGTGAGTGTGTGAGTGTGTGTGTGTGTGTGTGTGTGTGTGTGTGTGTGTGTGGTGTGTGTGTTGGTGTGTGAGAGGAGAGTGTGTGTGTGTGTGTGTGTGTGTGTGTGTGTGTGAGTGTGTGTGTGTGTGTGTGTGGAGTGTGTGTGTGTGTGAGTGTGTGTGTGTGTGTGGAGTGTGTGTGTGTGGAGTGTGTGTGAGTGTGTGTGTGTGTGGAGTGTGTGTGTGTGTGTGTGTGTGAGTGTGTGTGTGTGTGAGTGTGTGTGTGTGTGTGTGTGTGTAGTGTGTGTGTGTGTGTGATCACTCACCTCCCTGTCGTCGTCCAGTTCATCCGTCTTCCTCCGCGGCAGGACGGTGATCTCATTCTCTTCCTGAACTTTACTCCCTCGCTTCACCACAGACACGTGTGTGTGTGTGTGTGAGAGAGAGTAAATTAGTCATTAAAAAAAGAGACATGTTGCAAAACCTGATGTGTGTTTCAGCTCAGTCAGCAGTATTTTTATTTATTTGATGTTTTTATCTCACAGAAAACTTCACATTAAAAAAACTTCAGTCCTGAGCAGAAGAAACGAGACGAGTCTGATTAAACTGATTAAAGATGAACCAAACGAACGACGACTCATCAGACACGAAGCCCAAAAAATCCAAAAATCAGCCAATCAGCTCGCTTTACTACATGTTGAGGTCAGATGGGTGTGACCCTCAGTTACCCATAATGCCCCTCTCTGCGTGGTCTCACACAGATAAACACACCATTGTGTGTGTGTGTGTGTGGCAGATGGTTTATTATTCACTTATGACTATAAAACATCAAAAGCCACAGAGCAGCAGTTTAGAGTATCAAAGCAGTTTTATCACACATGTACATTACACATATACAGAAAACACACACACACACACACACACACACACACACATTATTGTACATATTTTACATTGTATGTGTTTTATATCATGTTTGTTTGTGCAGAGACTCTGTCAGTATGAAGATAAATAACTTCTGTATGTGTAAGGTAATATTTAGTTTACAGGTGGTGGGCGGGGCCACACTGAGCTGCACACCTGGATCTCAGGTTGTTCAGTGTTTATGTGAGGTGAACATGAAGTGTTGGTACCTCGGCTGGTTTCCGTCTGTCGTCGCTCTCCCGACAGTAACGCTTGGTTGCTTCTTCGTCCATCATCTGAAACACACACACACACGTTTCTGAAGAGCCTCAAACTGACTCCAAATTTAACCTTTGACCTTTGAAACAGGAAGCAGCAGTGCAGGTTCTCCTCATATTATTGATGAAGAGTGATCACATGACTAATTATTCAACAGCAAGTTCCTACACAGACATTTTTATATTTTGTATTTAACAGAAAAAGAAAACGAGGCTCTTCAGATCAAAGCTGTTAAAAACTGAATTTAATGTCCTCGTAAATTAAATGTCCTCATAAATCAAACGTCCTCATAAATTAAACATCCTCACTCTTCAGGTGTAAAGGTCATCCTCTCAGTTTCACCTCACCAAGTTTCAGTTTTTTATTTTTTGGGTAATTTTTTAAATACTTCCAGGTGGAAAAATACATGTAATTAGTAGAAAGTTTTTAAAAAATGGCACAAACTATGTTCAAATGGTCCAATTAATGAATTCCAATCAACTGATCACACAGAATACTTCAGTCACAGTCCGACAATATTTATTTTAATAAGCCCTTTCTCTCTTATTGGTACTGAGTTCTTCAGTGAAACAGGACAGTGAATCATGAAATGACAGACCTGTAAAATGAAGTGTTAGCTGTTAAAATGTACCAAAGCACATGGTTATATTTCAGGTGTTCAGGAAGTCTTAGGAATGATGCAGAAATCACTAAATAAATAAATAAAGCACAACTCAGACTGAACTCTGCATGTTGTTATTTCAAGCACATTTTCAAAAATTATTAAGAATTACAGGCCTGTAAAATAAAATGTCACTGAAAGTTTCTTGAACTTTCTTAGAATTTGTCTTTTAACAGAATATGAGAGTCGAACCACTTTGCAAAGTTCTTCAGGAAACAGCAAAGGAGATTATTAAGAAATGACTGACCCATAAAAAACATCGACAGTTACAGAAACGACAAATCTTATTAAACAAATATTGATTATTAATCTGTTACACACACGCACCACTAACTGAAGGCCTCACACACTCTTCACACACTCTTTTATTACTCATTAATTTGAAGCATTTTCATATTTCATACACACTCTTACCTTGGAGGATAAAAAGCGGTGTGACTGGAACAAAGAGGAAAAGACGACTGACAACTGAGTCACCGACCAGCAACAAGACACAGAGAGTGAGTGTGTGTGTGTGTGTGTGTGTAATAACAGTTAACTCTGTTGTGTTTGTTGCTCTGCAAAATGACTGAGCGGCCTCAGACGACATCACACACACACACAGTGTAAAGCCTGGCATTATGGGAACACAGGTGGCTGTCACACTGTCAGCTGCACTAATATCAGGCTGTAACTTGCACACACACACACACACACACACAGAGCCGAGCTGCGTTCATGGTCACCTGCAGACACTAACACACCTTATTAAGATTTAGCTAATAGCAGGTGTGTGTCAGCGTGTGCGTACACGCTGACAGCATTGTTCCACTGAAACAGACGATTAACATGCAACACGCCGACATGACTGACAGCTGAAAGTTAAAGACGCCTTTCACCACAAACTGACCTGTGACGTTAAATCTCATGTTTCGATCTGTCTTCTTCCTCTGAGACATCAAAACACACTGAACACACACACACACACACTGTAGTTTAATTTGACTCAATCACACACACACACTCACTAAATATCAAATGTGGATTCCTCCGCCACTGAAAATAGTCCCTAATATATGAACTATTTCCTCTGGTTTGAAGTTTTTTGTTGGTGATTATAGATGCACATCTTCAGTAGGAAGTGTGAAGTTTTTCTCTCTTAGCTGTCGTTTTCACCTTTCTAAAGTTTTTCAGCTGCACAAACCTCGTCACTCAGCTGACTGTGGGCTTATGGGACATATAAATGTATGATGTGATCAGACCTGTTAGGTAAACAATATACCTGACTTTGATCTTTAAACAGTCAACCTTTAAATACACTGACGAGAAAAGTGTGTAGTTATTTCTGTTTTTAAAACATGGAAAGAAGAAAAAAAATCTCTTTTTTTTCTCTTCTTGTTCCAACGAAGGCTTTTTAACTCTTCTAAAAATGAATCTCCTTCATTCATTATTATTTCTGGACCAGAGGAAGTGGAAACAGACAGTGACGAGTGTGCACACAGACGGTGAGTCACACACACACACACACACACACACACAGGTGACAGAGTGTGTGTATAGTTTTATTGGTGGGATATATTCACGTTTTACACAAACATCAGAGGCTACAGTCTGTTCATAAAGCATTTAAATCCACAAACAATAACAATCTTCATCATCTTCATCGTAATAACAAAGTCATAACAGCTAAATCAGGAAGTGACATCAGAAACACTCACAGGCCCAATTACATACATGTGTATGTATACATGTGTATCATCAGTGTATGTTCACACACAAACACACACTCTACACACAGCACACACACACACACACACACTCCAACAGCCCTGTGTAATAAGCATGACATACAAAAAGCTGTAGAAAAATACTCTTAAAAAACCAAACACACAAAACAAAACAACAACAACAACAACAACCACTTGGAATGTTCTGGATGTCAGTTAGACGTTAGCATGGAGGCAACACGGGCAACCTGACAGGCAACCTGATGGGTAACACGTGCAACCTGACAGCAACCTGACAGCAACCTGACAGGCAACCTGACAGGCAACACGAACCTGACAGGCAACCTGACGGGCAACCTGACAGGCAACCTGACGGGTAACACGGCAACTGACGGGCAACACGGGCAACCTGACAGGCAACCTACAGGCAACCTGACGGGTAACACGTGCACCTGACGGGCAACACGTGACACAGGCAACCTACGGGTAACACGGCAACCGGGTATTGACAGGCAACCTACGGGCAACACGTAGATGATTGCAACCTGACAGGCAACTGATGACTATTTGATAGATCATTTTGATGATCTTTGACTTATAAAATAAAAACAAGTTGCATTTCCTGCTTTTGTTGTCATTTCTATTCAAATTGTTGATTTGACAACATAAATTTAACGTATTTCAATAAATTAATTATTAGATTATGAGTCAAAGTGATCATGGAGAACCACAAACATCAGTGTGAAGGCTGTTAGCTTAAAAGCATCAATGTGTGTAAAATCAACCAAACTTGAGTTTCCTCAACTAAACTTTACTGAACACGAGAGAAAAATCTCAAGTTAAGAGAAGCCAGATATCTCTGCATCACAGCCTGTATGAAAGAAGTAGACGTAGACTCTGCTTTCTTTCTAATGGCCAGCAGGGGGCGACTCCACTGGTTGCAGAAAGAAATCACGATTCTCTTGATTTATAAACCTCATTAAACATTTTCTTGATGTATTTATGGTCTCACTTGCTGCTTTCAAGTCTTCTTCAAATCTGCATGATGTTTCCATTTAGAGGAAAATAGATGATAAAGCAGCTACGGTCATCAATGTGTGGCTACATCCACTTTTTTTCTACAGTTGATGATGAATACATAGTTTAAGCTAATGTAGCTTACTGCTAACACTTGCTAATGTTATAAAAATCCTGTTCATTAATTATCTATATTGGCAGTAAGCTTCACATTCTAGCTGGCACTAATGTGGCCAAACTGGTTTGTAAATTAAAAGCTAATGCTAACATATCTGTTAATGTGAATGTGAATCAACGTTACAGCTTTTCAACACACATTTATGCTTCACAACCTGTTTTTTTGCATTTTGTTTTGACTCAAGATACATTTAAGCTTTAAATTCATAATTAAAAAGTTGAAATCCAACATGTGTTTATTTATGATTCTGTTTTAAAATGTGACCTTTATTCTAACTTACGTTATGTTAAATAAGATTTATTTTAACATAAGATATCCCAGAAAAATAAGAAATATTGTGGGATTTCTTCCTGTTGTTTTTTCATATAAGAACTAACATGTAAATCAAACGCAGCCCGCTGTGTGAATAAAGTTCACTGATAATGGTCCATCAAAGTTGCCCAAAAAAGTTGCCGGTGTGTTTAGAAGCAAAGAAATCCTCTCTCTCTCTCTCTCTCTCTCTCTTAGGTCTCTCGGTCTCACACACAGTACGACATTGTACAGGTAACAAGGTTGTTTTTTTTACTGCTAAGTTTAAGTAGGCACTATAGAGTGAAGCATTGTGGGAAACTTGAGTGCTCAACTGGTTTGTTTTAGCTAGCAGCTTTTAGAAATTCAGTGCTGAACGCCTGAATGTTGTGACTACATTTTTATGATAATTAAAAATTTTAACACTCAAAGCAGAAGATGGGATGATGTTTGTGTTGGAATTATAAAAGGACATTTAACTTTGTATTAATGAAACATTAAACTGAAGCCTGGTTTATATTCATAAAAATCTTCCTGTCGCGGTGAAGAACATCAGGTTTGTCCTCTGAGTTTCTGCTGTCACGAAGCTACAAGTAAAGAAATAACAGTTCTTTTTAAATCAGGAAAAAAACTTGTTTATGGAAGCAAAGGAAGTCCATAATAATTTAAATTTTATAAACAACTAACCACAACTGAATATTCAATGCTGCAGTTTAAAAACCACCACCAAAAGTTTTACAATTTTAAATGTTTTGATGTTCAGAAATTAAGTGTGTGTAAATTGAATTTAAGCAACTTGATTTTTAAAAAATATTACAATTTATTATTTATTTATTACAATCTCAAAGAGCAGAATTCAAACCACATAAATTAAGACTGATGGTTTTCAGAGTAAAATATCTAAAAGCTATAAATACATTGGTATTGAAATTTCAACATGAAGTATTCAGTAATGATCAGACTTCACAGTTAGGATTGTATTTGGTTATTAGATTCAAATTCTTATGGCTTTTTAGCTTCCATAAATGTTTCTTAGCAACAAACTCAAAACTGTAGAGTAATAAAAATAATAATAATTTAGTGTTAAGTGAAGTTTACTTGTTGACAACAACAGCTCTACTAGCTAACTAGTTAGCATCTGTAATACTAGTTTATACTACTGCTCATACAGCAGTTAGCATCTGAAGGCTATCAGTATAGATATAGGCACAGGTAGAGGAACTGAAGGTGTGTGTGTGAGATTGACGATGACATCACTTCCTCCTGGAATGCTGAAAACAGGAAGTGTGGTGTGTGTGTGTGTGTGTCAGTCGGTCAGGTATGTGTGGATGTAGATCTGTTGTTGGATCCAGGGGGTGAAGTGCGTCACGTTGCTGTACACTCCCGGTCCGAGCACTTTACTGAAGCAGACGCTGCCCCACGACGTCAAACCGAACAACCTCCAGCGACCGCCATCCTCCTCGCACACCAACGGACCGCCGCTGTCGCCCTGGACACACACATCAACTGTAATAACACTGATCGAATATTTACGTCCAGATATGGGTAATAATCCAAATTAAAGTTTTCTTTGTCTCAAAATATCATGGAGAGACAGATCTTTACAGACTCGAGTTATGTCTAAACTGTGACTATTTTTTATTATTGATTAGTCTCTGAATTTACATCTCACTTTCTCTTCAGACATCTTCAGATGTCCGACAATCATCCCAAACCCAAAGAGATTCAGGTCAATAAAACAGAGACAAATTCTCACATTAGAGAAACAAATGAAAAAAATTAAAATATATAAAGTAAATAATTGTTTCTACTCTAATCAAAATGAAAGAAAAAACTATCATTAGTGATTTTTAGTATGTTTGGCTTTTTATTTTTGCTTAAACAAACTCTCTTTGAGTGTATGAAATTTTAGTTTACCAGTGTTCAACAGGCTCTGTAGTAAAATCTGCTCCCCCACTAAGTATTTCTCTGTGACAGGCAGAGTGAGAACATGTTTTAAAGGAACTAAAGAGACTTCAGGTGGTCTGTGATGAAACCAAGATGGTATCATCAGCGTAAAAACTGACTTTTTTGGGGGGAACTGAGATGTACTTTTTGTCACTCTAATAAACGACGATTAATTTATTAATAAATAAATGCATAGATAAAAGAATAAATAAAAGCATAAATATCCAGTAGGTACATTGACTATCTGCTGAAGGACTGATGGACATGAAGTAGTTTTGTTCCTTCAAATAAAAATAATACAAATAAACGGTTCAGTCGAAAGCTTCCCCATCAACCTAAATGTGTGTCATAAATCAGACTTTACCATACAGGAGTCCACAGTTCCAGCATCATAACCAGCACAAAGCATCCTGGGAGTGATGGTCTTCATGTCGAAGTAAGACTGACACTGAGACAGCGAGATGATCCGAACCTCCCCTTCCTGCAGCTTAAAGGGCACTGAACACACACACACACACACAGTTTATAAGTATGTAATCACAGTAAGAACATTGGGTATTTAAAGCGCTGTGAAGTTTTTATGTCAATAAACAGTTTAGTTTTTCCTCCAAAAAACATTTGGCTTCAAGCAAAAAACACTTTTTCAAACTGATTTATTATATATATATACATATATATATATATATATATATATATATATATATATATATATATATATATATATATATCTTTCTTATATATATGTGTGTGTGTGTGTGGTATGTATTTATTAATATCCTTTGAAGTTCAAACAAATTGAGAGCAGAACTGTTGTTCTTAATTAAAGTAAAAACATCCTTACTGTACCTGAAATCCAAATGTCATCTCCTGTGATGAGTTCAAATATGAAAACAAAAACACAATTCAAATATATACAGTCATGTGAAAAAATTAGGACACCCCATTAAATAGTCAACACTTTATTAAAAAATGTTCACATAACAATGTCCAATCTTGTTTTTATTTATTTCTGGAAAAGAAAGTGATTTAATTGTAACTAAACAACATAAATTAACATATTTTCACTCATCAAACAAAAGATATGAAGAAAAATGTGTATTTTAATGGAGGAAAAAATTAGGACACCCTACCACATATTTTCCCACTTAAAATGGCTATAATCACACACAGGTGTATCAGATCAGGTGCACATGATCAGAACATCGTTACCCAGCATTTTGAAGGAGGCTTGCCCTATTTAAACCTCAGACATTTAGTTTGGTGTGCCCCTGTCTGTTGAAGTGAGAGTGAGCACCATGGTGAGATCCAAAGAGCTGTCTGAGGCCCTCAGAAAAAAAGATTGTGGCTGCTTATGAGTCTGGTAAGGGATTTAAAAAGATATCAAAAGAATTTGACATCAGCCATTCCACCATCCAGGAAAATTGTTTACAAGTGGAGGACATTCAAAACAACTGCCACCATGCCCAGGTCTGGCTGTCCAAGCAAGTTCACCTCCCAGAGCAGACCGCAAGATGCTAAAAGAAGTCATCAAAAGTCCTAAAATATCATCACGGGACCTACAGCAGGCTCTCGCTACTGTCGATGTGAAAGTGCATGACTCTATCAGAAAGAGACTACACAAGTTTGACTTTCATGGGAGGTGTGCAAGGAGGAAACCTTTGCTCTCTAAAAAGAACATTAAGGCCAGACTGAAGTTTGCCAGAGAGAACATAGACAAAGACCAGGTCTTCTGGAATAATGTTCTTTGGACAGATGAGTCTAAAGTTGAATTATTTGGACACCAGAAGAGAAGACATGTTTGGCCAAATACAACCAAATACAGCATCCAGGGAAAGAAGCCTCATACCAACTGTGAAGCATGGAGGTGGAAGTGTCATGGTTTGGAGGATGCTTTGCTGCTGCAGCAGGACCTGGCCAGCTCACCATCATTGAATCCACCATGAATCCTACTGTGTATCAGAGGGAGCTGCTTGAAAGAACATGTGAAACCATCTGTAAAAAATTAAAGCTGAAGCAGAACTGGACACTGCAACATGACAATGACCCAAAACAATACCAGTAAATCCACCAAGGACTGGCTGAAAACTAAGAAGTGGAGAGTCCTGGAATGGCCCAGTCAAAGCCCGGATCTTAATCCCATTGAGATGCTGTGGGGTGACTTGAAACGGGCTGTGCATGCAAGAAACCCCTCAAACATCTCACAGCTGAAAGAAATCTGCACTTGAGGAGTGGAGCAAACTTTCCTCAGATCGATGTCAGAGACTGGTAGATAGACAACTGAAGTTATTTCAGCCAAAGGGGGTAACACTACACTAGTTATTAGGGGGTAGGGTGTCCTTATTTTTTTCCTCCATTTAAAATACGCATTTTTCTTCATATCTTTTGCTTGATGAGTAAAAATATGTTCATTTATGTTGTTTAGTTATTACAATTAAATCACTTTCTTTTCCAGAAATAAATAAAAACAAGATTGGACATTGTTATGTGAACATTTTTTAATAAAGTGTTGACTATTTAATGGGGTGTCCTAATTTTTTCACATGACTATATATATAAAACAGAGAGAGGTCACATGCAGACACTGAGAGTGTGTCAGGTTTTGGTTTCCTCTATTTCATTTAAAGCCTGTGTGTGTGTGTGTGAGCCTGTGTGTGTGTGCTCACTCCTGTTGCCCATCCTGTTGCCCATGTGACCCCAGCCTGTGATGTAACAGTAGGAGTCAGGAGAAGGAAGCTGGCCGAGCTCAGGCAGACACACCGGCCTGACGAACTCCGTCTCCTCGATCTGAAACGCAGCAGAGTTTAGATTATATATTAAATTATAATTATTTTATAATCATCACTCAGTGTGTCTGCCTCTGACCTCGGAGTCCAGCTGCACCACACTGATGTCGTAGTCGACCACCGCCCGGTTGTAGCGCGGGTGTACGATGATGGATCTCACCCCGCGGGTCTGACTGTGATCCCCCGGGTGGTCCAGGTTGTTCAGACCCAGCACCACCTTCCACAGCTCGGCGCTCTCTCTCCTGGTGCAGACACACACGGATCCTCCCAGTTTATGATGTTAAATTTACATTAAAGCCACTTTATGTCATTGCTGTAACACCCCCCCGGCTCACCCTCGGCCTCGAAGCAGTGTGCGACGGTCAGAGCCCACCTCCGGCCGATGAGCACGCAGCCGCCGCAGACGTGGCCGCTCTGACCGCTCTCTGCAGCGAGCACTGCCACGGCCACGCCCGCCCGCCGCGACACCCGCCCTCCCAGAATCCTCTTCTTCCTGTGGGGGTAGATGCCCACCCCCGGGCATGGAGACCACACCTGACAGACAGACAGACAGACAGACCGACAGGGTGTTAGACGGCTTCTACCAAATAAAAAAAGTCTTTGTTAAGGATTAATAAGTCACTGAGTCAAACTTGTGCCATCAGTCATCAGTTCATAATGAAATGATGACTGATGACAGAGTGAATTAGATTTGTTAGTTTGGCTCCATCTGCTGGCCACATGAAGAATGACACGTCTCTTTGATACAGTGTCGTAGTAAAATGAATATTTGTGGGTTTTAGAGAGTTACAGCTGATCAGATGTCTTGTTGTTCACTGTTCACTGAAATTGTTGTTTTATCTGTTTTATGATGTTTTGTAGATCAAACTATAAAATGATGAAATAATTGGCAGATAAACTGATCACAAGAATAAACTTCAGCTGCAGCCGTCCATCAGATAAATGAAGAAAATAAAAGCTCAGATAAACGCTCTGCCTTTAGTGACAGTTTTACCTTCTCTGGTGCACAGCACTGACACTCTCCTCCTGGAATGACACGCGTGACTGCAGGACAGACAGACAGAGTCAATCTCCATTGGTAACCGGATGATGCTGCATGAACAAGACTGTGTTTGAACATCACTTTGTTTTAACACATGCATTAAATCATTGAACCCTGCAGACCGTGATCCTCCTCGTCAGAGTCGACAGCTCTCATAGCGGTCCGGCAGAACCGAACTGTTCTGGGTTCTGTTACCTTCTCTTCTCCAGCCGGGCCTGCAGAGCTGATCCGTTCCTCAGGTTCCACTCAGGATGGACGTGTAACCATCGACGACGGCCCAGGACTCCAGGCTGGTCCGCTACCATGGAGACGGAGGAGGGAACTCTGCAGAGAAACGTGCAGATTGTTGTGAATCTGTCATCGTTTTAGAGTGTGTGTAAAAAGGCCACATGCGTATGTGTGTCACTGTGTGCACTGCGTATGTGTGTGTCACTGTGTGTGTGTGTGTGTGTGTGTGTGTGTGTGTGTGTGTGTGTCACTGCGTGTGTGTGTCACTGTGTGTGTGTGTGTGTGTGTGTTACTAACCTTACCCTAGTCCCAGCTGGTTGCAGGTCAGTTTGCTCAGATCGTGGTTCCACTCGTCTGCACAGACCTGATACTCTGCTGCCGTCCTGAACACCGTCAGTACAGACCCCGATTGATCGGACAGAGACACTGCGGAGAGAACAGATCAATACAGAACCTGATCGATTGGATAGATATGTTATAGAGCATTCATTGATACTAATACCTTCTTTATAAAGACTATATGTCGGGACTTTTTATTCCCCAAGATATTCAAAATGAAATAACCATTAATGTATTTATCTAATAATAACAGATATACTGATACACACATATAAACTGATAATACTCCTCATAAAAAGCAGAGCGTAAAAATGTGATATATATTAAACATGAACTATTTTAATGGTGTTTATGACATAAAGACGTGAGAGCGTGAAAATATGATGCTCTGAAAAATGTACATATGGACTGTGAAAAGTTGGTCTATTATTATTACTATTATAATACGTGTGTGTGTGTGTGTGTGTGTGTGTGTACACAGTTCCACTCATCCGAGCTGTCTGAACAGTGTTTCTCCGTTCCGTCACACCACAGAGTCCGATGAACACACTGATGGTTGTTACAGGACAGCTCGTTATCTTTGCACACGGCTGAGGAAATGATCAGAAATGTTATTAACGACACGATCAGAAGATCATTACCTCCAAACCTCAGAAAAATACTGTCTATATGAAAGATACCTGATAATAAAGATATCTGATCTCTGCACACAGTCCAGGGAACAGTAATGTGATCATAAATGAACGTCAGTATTTTCACAAACAGACTCACAGCAGTTGGCCTCGTCCACCAGCAGGGGGCAGTCTGGGAATCCATCACAGATCATGCTGGCTTTAATACACACCTTACTGCCGGGACACTCCCACAGAGCGCGCTCAGAACAGCCTGCCGCAGAGGTGACACCATCAACAGGAAGCAGAATCACATCGTTGAGCTGCTACAGACATTTTTACGACAACAACCACAGTACACTTGCAGTACTTGTTGTCTTACTGCTGCTGAGAGTTGTTAGATCTGTGGGACTCTTATTTTGAAACATGTGTGTCTCACCACAGTTGTCCTCGTCGCTGTGGTCGTCACAGTCCAGGTGTCCGTCACACCGTTTGGTTGCCAGGACGCAGCGTCCGGACCGACACTTGAAGTGGCTAGGAGAGCACTCTGTTGCCATGGAAACGCACCACAAACAACAACAATAAAACATCAGAGTCCGACAGGAAATAACGTGTTTTGTTGTTTTGCTGTGAAAGAAAAAGGCCTCGTCCGCACCGTCGACCTGGCCGTCCTCCGGCAGCAGGCAGGTCGTGTTTCCTCCCTCCTCTGGAAACTGATTACAGTCGGAGTCTTCGGGCCACTGCAATCCCACAATGCCGAGCACCGACTCACACTTCCCCTTCGCATTACGACACAGCGACCTGCAGGGACGGACAGACAGAGGGACACGATAAGAGATCCAACACATCGTTCACATGAAGACCAACGAGTCGTCACAGAGTGTGCTGACCTGCAGGGCGGGACCCTCTGCAGGGTGACCGGGTCGCACTTTGGGACCAGCAGTGTGCAGGCGTAGAACATGAGGTACTGGTAGCACCCGGTCTGGACCAGGGCCGGGAACAGGGAGGACTCCCAGGACACGGAGCTCTCCCTCTGGGACAGGTGGCCCAGGTAGTTGGGGTAGCTGGTCAGGTTGTAGGGCAGGTTCATGCAGAGCTCCAGGCTGATGGGCTCACAGCGAGCTGAGGGGAGAGGCCGGGTCACATGGCAGGTTACACACAAAAACTGCAAAATTATACTTTATATACTGCAAAAAGTACACACACGCTCACCTGCACACACATCCAAGTTTGAAAGTAAACACCTGCTACACATTTACTTTGTATTAAAGCTGTATTAAAGTACAGTTCTAAGGTACTTTTCAGTATTACAGCACAAAGTCCTCATCCTAAATATAATATATTTTCTTAAAAAGTTGTAAAACAGTAAATTTGCCAGTGTGATAAAATATTATTCAAGAGCTTCACATACAAATCAGTTTGTTTCTTGGTGGAAACTGGCGAGCTTCAGATGGAACCATGATCGATGATTTTTAAGACTTTGTTATATTTGTTATGAAACACAAAAGATTTAACATTTATAACTGATTTGTAAGATGTTTAACCACATGATGAGTTTATAAAATATGATGGTTTAACTATCCCGGACATAAAACAAAACTGAACCATCATCAAACTTTGATAAAACAGCGTCATAATAAACAGGAAGTATTAATAATGAGTATTTTTATTCTTATTCTGAATTACATTTTACTGAGAGGACTTTTACTTGTAATGGAGTATTTATACACTGTGGTACTCAGCAGTGGAAGTAGAAGTGGAAGAAGTACAAGTGAACAAGTCTTCAATAATATTTGTACTTGAAGCATCAAAACTACTCGTGACAGTTATTTTTCAGATTGTCGGTGATTAAATAACAAGAAGCATTTTAATGTTTGTCAATGTGTAGTTTTTCTGTAATAATACATCATATATATGGTATAAAGCGGCATTAAATCTATATAATAATTTACCTCAAAGATGTACCTAAACGCAGTACTTGAATAAAAACTCAGAGTAATCTGAGTACTGTGTGAGTACTAACATTAACTTGAGTAATACTTTCAGGTTTATCTACGTTGTGGGGACTCACTGCAGGTGTTGTTGTTTTGGGGGTCGCAGACGGCGCTGCTGCCCCGACACACAGCCGACGGACAGGAAGTGGAGATACAGCTGGGCTGACCGGGAACACACACGCCCTGAGCCTGAAAACTGGAAAACACACACACACAGAGTAAGAGTGAGACAGGAGGGGCGTGAGGAGGTGTGAGACAGGTGCTGCAGACAGACAGGTGTCTCACTCTGCTCTCTGCTGCAGTGCTCCTCATCGCTGCCGTCCTTACAGTCGTCCTCTCCGTCACAGCGAAACGTGGCCGAAGGAATACACTGACCGTTCCTACACTCCAACAGACCCTGACTCTTACAGGCTGCACACACCTTTGCACACACACACAGAGAAACACACACACACACACACACACACAGCAGTTAGCGTTACACGTAATAGGCATCAGATCAGAATGACTCAG
>CM041532.1:1146871-1151871 GCA_023238725.1 Scortum barcoo
AGAACATATCTGAGTAAGCATGATGGGTTGGCGTGTTCTGAGGTGTATTTTTGTCTTACCTGTTGTGCGAAGCCGTCGGCAGTGATGCACTCGGGCAGCGCCAGCGAGCAGCCGAACAGCATGATGTGTCTGTAGCAGGACAGTCTGCTGAGGTAGCTGAAGAACCTGCAGAGACCAAAGTTCAGAAAGTTCACCCGGTACCTCACTGCTTCTTGATTTTATTGGACAGTTTCCTCTTTGACTTTGGGCTCCTTATATGTCTCACCACAATTTCATAAAAAGAATCAATAATCACTGTAATGAAGAGGCGGTTCAGTGTGTCGATGTGAAGGACGGTTCAGTCTCTGATCACTCAGTCGAGTCCACTGTTTCTAAAAAGGCTGCGTGTCTTTGGATGCGGTTACCTTAGCAACATGTCGAACCTCTGAGCTCTTCACCACGGCGACGGAGGAGGACAGCCACGTTTGGTTGTAGGGCAACATGTGACACTGAGGCTCCACGATCAACTGACAGCTACCTGGAGACCGACAGGAGGAGGAGCGACCATATTTTATTTCAACTGACTGAACGTGTTCTGCTAACATCATCATGAAATCATCTCATAAAATCCTCTGTAGACTCATTCAGAGGTGTTTCCTGATGCAGCGTCACGTCACCCGCCGAGCCTCGTTAACCGACTGACGAGTGACGAGATGAAAACAGAAACCATCTGCACCAAAGTCAAGCTATCCCTTCAAAATAAAAGTCTAAAAGTCAGTTTGTCCGTTCAGGGCTCCTGTAGAAACATGGCGGTGAAACATGGTGGTCTCTGTAGATATGAAGGACTCGTTCTCATGAAAACAGACGTTCTCAGTTTCAGGTGGTTCCACACTGATGAAGATGAACGATGAAGATTATTTTCAGATTATAACTGGATTTATTTATTATTAACTGACAAACATCATCACTGTTTGTTCAGCTGATGTTAGATTATAAGCTAACTGTTAGCTGAGCTTGGTCAGGTGACCGGCGGCATCCAATCAGAGGACAGGACAGTCTGAGCTCATTAGTATTCACCTCGACTCGACATTAATACAGAGAGAGAGAGAGAGAGAGAGAGAGACACTGAAGGACAGTGGAGGAACAGAGACAGAGACGAGGAGAATTTTAAAATAGAAACTGAATGAACGATTTATCATCACACACACACACACACACACTGTCGGGTCAGTAGAGGACAGTAGATCTGAATTCAGCTCAGAGGCTGAGTTGCTTCATCACACACACACACACACACACACACACACACTCTCTCTCAGGTATCCACTCGTCCATCCTGCAGTAATGGAGACTAATAAGATTTTAGTGTTTGACAGAAAAGGACACAACAATAACAGAGACTGAGACTGAAGGAAGGACAGAGACAACAGATGACTCTGGGATTTGTAGTTTTTAGAGGCCTGCAAAATGAACTTTCTCTGCTACAGAAGCCGAGAACAGCCGTGCTTTCAAAGATTTTATTTTGTTTTAATGTCGTTATCTCTGAATATCAAAGCTGTTTTTCTGCTGATAACTGGATAATTGTGTTGAACTCCAAAATGAGTGTGTGGTTCATTTGAGCACAGCTGATTTCAACCTTCAAGATCACTGTGATGACTGTCAGGGAGGATCCATAACTGATCAATAATTAAGGCCTAAATGTGGAGTTTGCTTTGCTGCAGTTTCTTCATTGGAGCAGACAATCTGGTTTTATAGTCTCCAAAGATGGAAACGAACTGGAAATAAACACAGAAACATCACAAAGAATAAGAACAAGAGGAAACACACTCTGATTTCTAAAGATAACGGGTTAATTAAAGATCACATTTCCCATGAGGCCCTGCTGCAGATACCTGAGTCAGATGCAGGCGTGGTGCTGATTGGCCAGGTGGTGCTCAGCGATGCCACAGAGGTCAGCCAATCAGGAGCCTGAGTGTATGGCTGGGTGGGCGTGGCCTGAGAGGAAGAGGAGGAGCCCGGGGGGAGGCTGGTGGTCGCGGCAGGCGAGCTCACGATGTCGTCATCGTCGTCATTACGAAGCGAAGACGTGACGCTTTTCCGTGTCCAGGGAGGGGGGGTTTGTGCTGTTGCCATAGGTAACCAGGGTCAATTGTCGGCGATGGGCTCGGGGGAGGGGAGGGGGCTGGAGTCCATCAGGCTGCTGCCGAATATACCTGAGGGAAAAACACACAGGTAAGAGCAGGAGGTGTCGACTGTGAGCCCACTGACCAATCACATGGCTGCTCTCACAGCTCTGAGCCAATCACAGCGCAGGACGACATCAAACTAAATGGAAAAGCCTGTGTTGTTTCATGAAAACATTCAGAAAAGGTTCACATCAACCACGGAAAGAGCTTTAACAACAGCAGCACGACAAAATAAAACAAAGCATCCAGACAGGAAGAAATAAAACATATAAGAAATAAAACACATAAAACAAATAAAACATCAACAACAGCCTGATGAAGACGTGTTTAATCAACCGACTGTAACGTATGTGTACCTGTATAATGTAATGTATAGCTATAAATTCACAGTAATGTAATAAAATGAACAAAGACAACACAACTCAAAGAGTCTGTTTAGTGTGAAAATATTTTCTGTGATTTGACTTTTTACTAAAGAAGAAAACACAATCTCACTTATAGTTCGAGCTCCACATGGTGACGTGTGTGTGTGTGTTTTAATAGGACACATATACTGTCAAAGGCATGTATAATGCAACAACTGCTGTATGTCACACACACACACACACAGCCTGCTTATGAGTGTGTTCAGTGGGAAATCTCTATGAATAGTGTCACAGTGATCCAGTTACCATGGTGAACCGGACAGACTAATAATCTATTTACATTTCATCCGTCACACACACACACACACACACACACACACACACACACACACAGTCACGTAGTTTGTTAAATTGTTTAGTCGTTTTTTTTTGGAAATGTAAAAACAAACGCCGACATATTTTAATGAGTCACTGACAAACCATCTGTTAACCACACACACATGACAGGAACACACAAACACACTCAGGTATATAACTAATTATATAAATATAAATATATTACAGGATAAATACTGAAAATATCACCACAAAATATAAAGCACATGCATCACGACACAGAAGATCATTTTGAACTAAACATATCTCACTTTATGGACTCTTTTCAAATGAAGATTAAACGACAGACTTTAACTTTAAAAACACGAAATCTATCTGTCGCTGACTCCTGAACGTCCCTAACAGGATTTTTTCTGAGATCCTCGTCTGGGATGTGACTTAAAGAAGCCCTCGATGTGCATCATCTATAAATAAAGCTGATGTTACATAAAGTCATATTCAGTATTAAAACATTTACACGGAGCCTGTCAGCTGCTGAAACATTTAAAGTACAAAGACGAGACGATTCACCAATCACACGTTTTCTGTTTATCATCTGAAAGAAAACGAGAAGAAACATGAACGAGAGAAAAATCAATCGTCAGGTCTTCATATCCAAACTGTTTTATGTTTCTAAAAGTCAGAGTATTAAAATATTCAGACAACAGATGCAGCTTTATGTTCAGTATACAGATTATATACAGATTCTATACTGTTAATCTGTGAGTCTTTACATTGTAAATATACTGAAAATATACTGTAAATATACTGTAAATATACTGCAAATATACTGTAAAAATACTGCAAATATACTATAAAAATACTGTAAATATACTGTAAATATACTGTAAATATACTGTAAATATACTGTAAATATACTGCAAATATACTGTAAAAATACTGCAAATATACTATAAAAATACTGTAAATATACTGTAAAAATACTGCAAATATAGTGTAAAAATAATGTAAAAATACTGTAAATATACTGTAAAAATTCTGTAAATATACTGTAAAAAATACTCTTTTCTCGACTCTTTTGTCGGAGCTGTTGAAATGAAACAGGCCGATTTTCATTTTTACATGATAGCTGAAGTGAAGATGGAGGACTGAAGATGAAAGACGTGTGAACAGACGGAGGAAACAAAGAGATCTGAAAGACTTCACACACCATTAAGTGTTTAATGGTGAGGGAGCACACACACACACACACACACAGACAGAACAGACAACAGAAAACAGCTGCAGAGGAAGAAGAGACGACAAAAGAACAAAAGAAGAAGAAGAAAAGCTCACAGTGAAAAAAACAGTTTGTTTTGTTGTGAACAAAAGAACTTTTTTCTTCAGATGTTTGTCGTCGTTCAGTTTACAGGAGAAAGATGAAAGGAACGGATGAAAAACAGGAGAAGAGGAAGGAGAACAGAGGAGGTGAAGAGGAGGACATAATGAGCAGGAGAGAGTGAAAACAAGAGGAGGTGAAGGTCTCCTTTTACTGTCTGTCTGAATGTAACTCTGCTCCTGATTGGCCGACGGAGTCCCCGCTGTCATGGTGACGAGAGGAAGCATGACACACACACACACACACGCTGTCACACACCCACATGTATGATGTAATTAAGTGTCCTGTGAATTAATTAGAGAACATGAATATTTGTCATCTTTCCTCCCACACACACACACACACACACACACACTCCTCCATCAGCTGTGCAGCATCCATCATCTCTCCTCCTGTCCTTCCTTTTATTCTTTCTTCCTTCTTCCTTTTCTTTCCATCTTTCATCCTGATTTTACTTCCTTCTTTCCACCTGTCTGTCCTCCCTTCCTTCCTTTCCTTACATCCATCCTTCCTTTCACCCTTTCCTTTTATTCTTATTCAGAAACCTGTGTGTGTGTGTGTGTGATGTGTGTGTGTGTGTGTGTGTGTGTAAAATCTGTGTGTGTGTGTGTGTGTGTGTGTGTATCTGTGTGTAGTGTGTGTGTGTATGAACTGTGTGTGTGTGTGTGTGTGTGTGTGTGTGTGTGTGTGTGTATCTGTGTGTGTGTGTGTGTGTGTGTGCATCTGTGAGTGTGTATCTGTGTGTGTGTGTGTGTG
>CM041532.1:1156871-1159371 GCA_023238725.1 Scortum barcoo
TGCTCGACACTGATGAGTTCTAGAAAATCAGATTTTGAGAAAATTGAGAAAATGTCAAACATTTTAGAGCAGAAGACAATTGGAGCAAAGATAAGGATGACGTCAGAGGATTAAAACAATGAATTTAAGGAATTAAGTCTTCTGAAAATGAGCAAATGTTGCTGAGCAAATACTAAAACTAAATGACGTCTTTACATTACACACATCAAATCAAAAAACAAGAAAAACTCTTATAAAATGTCTTAATATGTGACGTGTGTTTATTTTTATTATGATAGTCTTAGTGCAGATACCTCGAGATATTTCTGGTCTAACACAGATAATAAAGGTTAATATCTGTCATAAACACTAAATCTCCTCAGAAACCATGGAAATGACTGATTGTGTTAAACTTTTTCACTCTGCCTGTTCTGTTTGGTTTTCTATTTTATTTAATTATTGCACATTTTAACAGTACAGCAGTTATTTTCCTGTGTGACACCCACAAGAAAGAAAATAAAATAAAGTTTTGACTCTAAAATAAGTGGAGAGTTGCTGGTCTGTGATAACATCAGCCCAGACGTCTGTTATAAGTTTTCTTTTATCGCTTGCTGCTCAACACAGTTCAAACAATCACTTTAGGTTTTTTTTCTTATCGCTCCCTGTAAAATGTAAAAATATGTTTTTCTGTATTTACTGCAGGTCATGTGATGATAACGAAGGCATGAGGATGAGTTTGGAGGCTCCAGAAAAAACAAGTAAATGTACCTTGTGTTTATATTATTTGTTAAATTACTATTTCCAAAGTGAAAAATCTGACATTGGTTGTTTTTCTTCCTGTTTGTTTCCACAGTTTAAACCAATAAATCATGTTTGTGTGCTGGTTCAGGTTCATTTCAGTACATTTTTACATTTCAGTACATTTCTGTGTATCAGTGTTCGTCATTGTTTTCTTAAAACTCTCCCACATGACAGATCTCTCTCTTTGCTCACAAGAAAGCATGAAGCTGCAAAAAGCCAAAATACAAAAAAAAACACAGGTGCCTATAAAATGAAAATCTTTTGAGATAATCATTTAAAATATTATAGTTCAAAGGTTAAAAATCTAATAAAAAGTCTATAGAAGCCTATATGAATAAATATAAATAATTCAAAGTTTCTTTCATCTCTACGTGATACATAAATAAAGGTTTGTTGAGATAAACAGCGCCCTCTAGCTCCAGCTGTGGAAAAACATTCATCATTTTACTGATGTTTCTGAATGAATGCATTAATAACTAAACTTAAACAGGAGGACAGTGATGATGAATCCAACAAAAATATTTAAAATAAAAGGCACAAAAAGAGAGAAGAACAGGTGTTTAATGTGATTAAGAGAAACTACAGTAACTGTTGTTTTCTGCTTCACCTGTGAGCCTCCATCTAATCTGAACAGCTGGTGAATAAACATGTAAAAACACTGATCATTTTCTTGGTGTTGAGTAGAAATGAGACACACATCAAAGGTCAGATCAACAGATTTTACTGAGCACCAGTCGTTCAGTGCTTTTTCACTCTCTCGCTCAAACATCAGAAACTCGCTCGTCCTCCGTCAAATAATCATTTTTGACTCCACAATCTGAAATAAATGAATCTCTCTCACAGTCTCAGTGATTCTCACACAGAAAACAAAAAACATTATAATGTTTAATTGAGTAAAAAGCTGTTTGAGGTTTATTGAATCTGCTGCGAGTCTCCAGACAAACACAAACGCAGGTGACTTTTTCTTCCGATGAGTCCACTTCATCCCCGAATTAAAATCTGGATGAACTTTTACTTTAAATCTCACTTCTTTAATTTGGGTGGAGTTGGCGGTCTGGAGCCAATCAGAGGAGGCCAAACAACACAAACAAACACAAACTTTACCAGGCGAGCTGAGATAAATATGAAATATCTGAGAGGCGACTTGTACTCACGACGCTGCTGTCAGACTGAATCAATGAGAAATCTGTGAAGCAGTCGATCAATCGGTTAGTCGATGAACACAAAACACAAAACAAACTGGTTTCTGCTTCAGTTCACTACTTTTAAATCTTTGTTTTAACTCAAAGTAAACTGAATATTTTGTGTTTTTGTACTGTTTGATGATCACCTCAGGCTCCAGGACTCCAAATCAGGAAAATGATCGTCACCTGCTCCTCTCATCACTGAGAGACGGTTTAACAGAACAAAAGATGAATTGATTAAGTGAGGCGATAATTACTGAATAATCAATCAAGAAAACATTAATAGCAGCTCTTGTTCAGACATTTATAACTAAAGACTTTTACAAGTTTGAGTTATTTTGTCTTTTTAGTAGAAAGTTTGTTTTTTATGTTGGTTTTTGGTGTTGACTTGGAAACCCTCAAATATCAACTTCACCTTCAACAAGGAGGAAGAAACAAAAGTTAAAGTAAACTACGCTCTGAGAAGAAAAACTGAAAAGGACCAACGTTCATCTAAAGAAAGAAAATGAAGCAGAATGACGTCAAACTTATTAAAA
>CM041532.1:1164371-1186871 GCA_023238725.1 Scortum barcoo
GGCTAACTGCACACTACACACACACACACACACACACACACACACACACACACACACACACACACAATGACACACACAGACAGACACACACACACACAAGAGACACACACACACAGAGGGAAACAACATTTATTCAGTTTGAGTTTCTCTGCTGAAAACAGGAAACGTCGTTCAAAGAAGTGATGAGATAAGAGCTGTGAGAACAGACCTCAGATGTTTTATAAATGTGTTCGTGTGTGGAGATTTATCATGATTGATTACTGATTATTGGTTGACTGTAGTTTATGTTATTTATAAGATCAGATTAAACTTGTGATTTCGTGGTTTTTGCTCAGATTAAAGACAGAAGATGAAGCCTGAATGTGTTTGGTGAGAACAGTCGGTCTGAGGCAGCCGCCCTCACCTGTTGGGACCTGACCAGCACCAGGTCGTGGCAGGACTCGGGGCAGGTGTGTGTGCAGCCCGGCAGCGGCAGCAGGCAGGTCTGTCTGCAGGGGGGGCAGGGCCCGGGGTGGCACCGGTGAGCCTCCCTGCTCGGGTGGTGGCAGGACGGAGGACACCTGCAGGAGGCCACAGAGAGGAAGTTAACGAGAGGTACAGGTGTGTGTGTGTGTGTGTGTGTGTGTGTGTGTGTGTGTGTGTGTGTGTGTGTATGTGTGTGTGTGTGTGTGTGTGTGTGTGTGTGTGTGTGTGTGTGTGTGTGTATGTGTGTGTGTGTGTGTGCTGTGTGTGTGTGTGTGTGTGTGTATGTGTGTGTGTGTGCTCACCTGCAGCTCTCCTTGCAGCGCGGTGGTTTGGTGCTCCGTTCTCGTCCACAGGGAACAGCCAGGACAGTGGAACCACAAGAACATCGGACCTCCACCAACTCTGGACAGGGGTAACAGCTACCTGCAGCACAGGTGAGACACTCAGGTATTTATATTAAAGTAACTATCACGTGTTATTATATGCTGTTCTGATGAAGAGTCTGCTGTATTTAAGATCAACTTTATTTATCCTGAAGGAAACTTGCTTTGCCAGAGTACAGTGTTTAGTAAAAGTACAAATACAAAGGTTAGTAGTTAAATAATAAAAGTGTCTAAAAAGTAAAAATGAGAAATACAAATCTAAAGTTTAAATTTGCTTTATATTCAGTTTGCAGAGCTAACAGAGGACTAAAGACTGTTTTCTTTCAGAAAACCTTTGAATCCATCACTCACACTTTGTCACTGACGTTTAAAGCACATAATGAAAAATCTTCATGTTCATTTGGACACCTGAGTGTTTTTTAAGACTTTCACACATCTTTGACTTTCATCATTTTCATGTGGAAGTCGGTGATAATCACCAGGTAATTTATTTGGAATTTCTTTAAAATTACCTCTAAATTACTCAAAATGTTATCAAAAATTAGACCAACATTATTTAATCATTATATTCTACAACTTCCCAACAAGGAGGCAATATAATTTCTTTTACACATTATCAGGAAAGTGATATGAATTTAAGTCTCTTGCTCTCCAACGTTTCCCAATAAGTACGCTACATGATGACTGAATGAAACTTTATTTATTTGGTGTCTTTCAGGCACAAAACACAGCTCAAAGTGAATAAATGTACTTTTCTAAGTAAATTTTTGATTCAGTTTTAAAGAAGTTGCTGCTAATTTCAACTGTATTTTGTGTCAAATAAATAAAGTTCATTCATGAAATTTGTGGACCAATAAAATGAAGTTTTATGGTTTTTTTCATGTCTGATCACCCAGAAATATGTAGTTTTGTTTTTACTCCTCCTTGTCACAGCTCACCTGGAGGAGTTTTACAGTCTGACGCCCTCACATCAGTTTTCTGACCTGCTGAACATCACAAACACGTTCTGCCTCCTCAGCTGACGCTCGCTGTGAAGAGCCCATCGACATAACTCACTGAGTGTTTACTGACAGCGTCGCTCTCAGACGTCCACAGCTCCGATTCACTCAACACAAAGTCACTCCACTTTATCCCACACAACAGCTGAGGCTCATGGGAACTGTAGGATTTTAACTACTTCACCAAAAACTTTCATGAATGTGAATTCACTGATTCAGAGCGTCGTTATTAACACTAAAGTCTGAACAGAATACAAAGTTTAACACACACACACACACACACACACACACACACACAGGCCTCAATCGGTGTCAGCTGTTATCTGTGTGGCGATGCGTTGGTGGCGGCGGTGCGACCTTCTATCTGTTCCCCCCCAAAAGGTCAGAGCAGCCAATCAGCATGCAGTAGCACAAATAAATTAACTTTAATCTATTCAGCCAATCACGCGGCAGACGGACACATAAATTATCCCTTTATCGTCCAATCAGGGAACAATGGGCGCAGGAAGCTATCCGTTATTTTGCAAACAAAACACACACACACACACACTCACTCACTCACTCCTCTTTAATAAAAGGGATTAATGATGTTCGACAGGAAGCAGAGGTCAACATTTTCCCAAACACCCATTCAACTGTGTGTAAAGTTGTTCAGCGCTATCAACTGGAACAAATGTCAACACACACACACACACACACACACACACACACACACACACACACACACACACACACACACACACACACAGGATGTCACATCACATCTTTGTCTGTCAGATTTGTTGTGATTTGTTGACAGAGTCGCAGCTGGTGGAAGGTCAAAGGTCAAATTCAGGAAATTTCTGACCCAAAACACCTCCTGAAGAGTGAGTGTGTGTGTGTGTGTGTGTGTGTGTGTGTGTGTGTGTGCAGGGGGGTTCTAATAAACACTGTACCCAGTGAGCCGAGGTGTTTAAAGAAAGAAACAACATTTACTTTCTAAAAATCTTCACTTTTACATGGACGACGTTTTTCACTTCTGATGAAAGATTCTCGACGGTGAAAGTGATGGTTAGTAAATTACTGTGTGTGTGTGTGTGTGTGTGTGTGTGTGTGTGTGTGTGTGTGTGTTACCTTGAGTGACAGACTGAGGGACACTTGTGGTTGCATGACACCCGAGAGTCCGACCGCAGCTCTGGTCACATGGAGGGCAGTTACCGGGGCAACACTGGAACAGAGGGCATCATGGGAAACAGAGTTCAAACAGGAGCGTAAAGACTTAAAAAGATTCTCCAGCGTCTCTGCTCCACACTCCTCATTCAAACACAGTTACTCTGAGAGCAGGTGAAACCTCTCCCCGACATTAAAACCATCCTTTACATCCACACAGGAAAATAAAAGGTTCTTATCGACTCAGTCTGATAACACGCCGTCACGTCCCGGACAAACCATCAGTCAACCTTTAACTACCAGATTACACACAGGTTAGATAGCATCGCTGACATTTACACCGCAGGACGACACACAAACAGCAGAACCACGACAGACGTCAGCGCCTCGCTTTATCTTCCCCAAACAAAAACTCATCACCAGGCTGCAGCCTCAGTGGTGTTGGTTTTCTTTATGTTCAGAGATTTTTAATCTTCAGCATCATCTTCATGTGTGAGTCTGTTTCTACTGCAGCATCGACAGAAACAAATCCTCTGAGGTGTGTGTGTGTGTGTGTGTGTGTGTGTGTGTGTGTGTGTGTGTGTGTGTGTGTGTTCGGGCTGTACTGACCTTCCTCCTGCACTGATGCCTCTGACAGCTCCTGGTCTTTGGACATTTGGAGTCACACAGGTATTCTTTATGACACGGCATCAACTTCCTGTACTTCCCACACCTGCACTCCTTCTCCACCTCCTGACAGACGGACAGACGGACGGACAGAGTCAGAGTGTGTTTCTGTGTGTGTGTTTCTGTGTGTGTGTGTGTGTGTGTGTGACCTGTCTGCAGGTCTCACAGCTCCCTCGGTGACATCTCATGGAACAGGTGTGTTTTCCACATGACAGACGGCGGTCGCACGTGTCGCCACACGGCAACACTTCCTCTGTGCACGGCAACGACGACTTACTACACACACACACACACACACACACACACACACACACACACACACACACACACACAGTGACATTTACAAAATACCAACAGAGTGAGGAGGAGGATCATTTGTGTGAATGTGAAGAATCAAAAGTGGCTGATGACACATTTTAAACACACCACAGGCTGTCTGACTCATAAATGTAGAGAAATTATTACAGAAAGATTTTTTTTAATTTCATCAAATACAACATGTTTTCATGTTTGTTTTTATCGACATAAACACTCAGAAATAACTGTGTGTTAACTGTGTAACGTTTCGCTAACATCCAAATTTATGAAACTGAGAGATTCTGTGTCTACGTCAGGAGAAATGTTGGAATAAAGATTCATTACAGGGTCTGTCTGTGTCTTTATGTGAAATATATGAGGATGTTTTTAAACACTCGATGATGCTCTGACTTTGTTACAGAGCGAGAAAAACTTCAGAGCAGAATCAAAACGTTTAAACTCAGTTAAACTGTAAAATGTGACATTTAAGAAATAAATAAGAAAACTCCTGACATTCAAGCAGTGTGTGAAGTTTAACATTAAACTGCACACAGATCAGAGTGTGTGTGTGTGTGTGTGTGTGTGTGTGTCTCACTGGTCTTGCCACAGGGACAGGATCTGCTGACGGAGCGAGGACACGGAGGACAAACTCCATCGTGGCACAAAACTTCACAGGTGTGATTCCCACAGGAGAGAGGAGAGCCACACACCTGAGAGAGGAGAAGGAGGAGGAGGTGAACACACTGTGATATGCAGGGAAAAACTCAGAAGTTACTTTTTCATTAAAAGAGATCTGACATTCCTGTTTGATCTGTTCAAGTCAAAAAGTCATAAAATAAACAGAATATATATATATATATATATATTATAGTACAGTACTCTCTGCAGTAGTACAGAGTATTGCAGTACTCTGCTGCAGCAGTACAGAGTATTACAGTACTCTGCAGCAGTACAGAGTATTACAGTACTCTGCAGCAGTACAGAGTATTACAGTACTCTCTGCAGCAGTACAGAATATTACAGTATTACAGTACAGAATATTACAGCAGTACTGCGTCTGCAGCAGTACAGAGTATTACAGTACTCTCTGCAGCAGTACAGAGTATACAGAGTATTACAGTACTCTGCAGCAGTACAGAGTATTACAGTACTCTGCACAGTCACTACAGCAGCAGTACAGAGTATTACAGTACAGCTCTGCAGCAGTACAGAGTATTACAGTACTCTCTGCAGCAGTCAGAGTACATTACAGCACTGCACAGCAGCAGCACAGAGCACACAGCATACTCCAGCAGCACAGAGCACACAGCACCTGCAGCAGTACAGACAGCACAGCACTATGCAGCACCTAGCAGTACACAGTACTGCAGCAGTACAGAGTACAGCAGCAGCAGCAATACAGTACAGCACTCTGCAGCAGTACAGAGTACACAGTACCTCTGCAGCAGCACAGAGTACAGCAGTACTGCAGCAGCATAGTATTACAGTACTCTCTGCAGTACAGAGTACACAGTCTCTGCAGCAGAGAGCAGTATTAGCACACTCTGCAGTAGCACAGGTATTGCAGTACAGTACTCTCTGCAGTACAGAGTATTACAGTACTCTCAGTATACCTCTGCAGTATTACAGTACTCTGCAGCAGTACAGAGTATTGCACAGTATTCTCTGCAGTAGCAGTAGAGACACAGTACTCTGCAGCAGTACAGAGTATTACAGTACTCTCTGCAGCAGTACAGAGTATTACAGTACTCTCTGCAGTAGTTTTACCTGCTCACAGGTCCAGCGGGGGCTGGGGGGCTGGCACAGGGTCGCTCTGCTTCCTCTCGACCACACACACACTTCTGAACGCTGACTCTGGGACACGGAGAGCACTCTGACAGAAACACACACAGGAAGCAGTTACAGCTTGAGTGTGTGTGTGTGTGTGAGAGTGTGTGTGTGTGAGTGAATGTACCTGTGTGTGACACAGCTGTGTGTACAGGTGTGCTGCTGCTTGCAGGGTAACAGCTTGTTGCACTGCTGCTGACATGACCAGGCCTGGAGAGAGAGAACACACACACACACACACACACACACACACACACAGTTTGTGCTCTGATTGATTGTTTCAAGTCGTCAATCAGCTAATTTAAAGTGAAAACGTTTAAACTCGATCTTTCAGTCTACCTTGTTGCTACAGCGACGGGGGAGGGGCTTGGCTTTGCCACACATGCAGGAAACTGACACCATCTTTGGACACGGAGGGCACGGACCTGAAAACACACACAGATCATCATCTTAAACACTGTGACGTTCATCCAGGCGAATACATGAGGTCTGTGTGTGTGTGTGTGTGTGTGTGTGTGTGTGTGTGTGTGTGTGTGTGTGGTTACCGGGGTGGCAGAGCAGCAGACAGGTGTGTCCACAGGTCGGTTTGAGCTCCTTCTGACAGACGGAGCCGCAGGAGTGAGGAGCCAACCAGGGATCAGCTGGAGGATCCTGCAGCTTCCCACAGAAACACATGTACCTGCACACACACACACACACACACACACACACACACACACACAGGAAAGAGACTCTTATCTATGTTCTATGTCAGAGTTCAAAGACAGCTGCAGGAGAGGTGGCGCCCCCTGCTGGAGGACAGTCACAAGCACGGATGAGATGTGGATGTGAAGATGTGAAGAAGAAATGTGTGGACAACAACACTCATTGGACACCTAATCATCAAAACAGTTAATAATTAAACTTAATAAATCAAATATTAGTCTGCTACTAATTACATCAGTTTTCTTCCCTGAGGATCAATAAAGGTTCATCTTATTATCTTATATTTGTCAGTAAAATCATACCTGATGAGCAACATCTGGATGACTTTTTGTTGAATTTTAACTGTGTTTTTTATGTTTATTAGTTTGTATATTTCCTCTGTTGTTTGTTATCTGTTCTTCAGTGATTTAAGATGAGATGTTGTCTTGTTTTATCTTTTTAATTCAGCTCACAGCTGACATGGCTCCACTTCATATGGACATTTCTTTATCTTTGATAGTTGTTGTGGCGTTCGTGGTTGTACAGTGTGAATCTTTCCATATGTTCTGTGAAACTTTACAGTAAACGTAATAATACCTGTTGGGCGTGGCACTGTGTGGATATTCAGCTCGACACTTTGGACTGTGGAGAGAACAGAGAGAAAGATTAATGATGCAACTGATGATTTTTATAACTAATCTATATGTTTTTGGCTTATAAGCTTTAAAAAAACACTTAAAATGTTCCTAACTGATGTTAAACTGTCCATCACATGTCCCACAGTGACGTCTTTAAAAGTTTTGCTTTGTCCAAATGTGAGTCCAAAACCCTGAAATATTCATGTTACAAAAAGTGAACTGAACCTGTGTGACTAAAGACAAAGTGAGTGGATGAAATGAAACAGCCTCCACAGTCACTCAGTTTTCCTCACCAGGGCCAAGGATGCTGCTTCTGTCCGAAGTCTTCATCAGTGACGGAGGAGACGAGGAAGACCGAGTCTTTGGCCCATTTCTGAATACAGGGAAGGTGGAAGAGAGAGAAACAGCTGGAGCAGCTCCACACCTGGAGAGAGAGAGAGAGAGAGGGGGGAGCTTTGAATCAGAATAAATGATTTGAGACTCACCAATAAGTATTAATAATAAAACATCAGTGAAAACATGTTACGTCTGAAGGAGCTGCAGCTTCAGTTTCCTGCAGCAACTTTAGATGAAGGCTTTAAAACACACACACGTCAGACTTTAAGATTTTCTATCAACTTCTTTTGAAGGAACGAAAGTGAAGAAAAACTTCTGAAGAATTTAAGACCTGCAGAAATTTTTCTTCTCTCACACAGTGTCAGTTCATCTGTTCATCGAAAATGAAAGTGACCATTTGATCATCTGGGACAGTGTGTGTGAGTGTGTGTGTGTGAGTGTGTGAGTGTGTGTGTGAGTGAGTGTGTGAGTGTGAGTGTGTGGAGTGTGTGAGTGTGTGTGTGTGAGTGTGTGTGTGTGTGAGTGTGTGTGTGTGTGTAGTGTGTGTGTGTGTGAGTGTGAGTGTGTGTGTGTGTGAGTGTGTGTGTGTGTGTGTGAGTGTGTGTGTGTGTGTGTGTGTCCACCGCCTGAGTCCTCTTGACGGAGGCGATGCAGATCAGACAGGTGAGCGCTCCGGACTGAAATAGATCATTGACATACTGACCGGTCCTGACCAGACCTGTGACATCACCACCTGAGACAGACAGACAGGCAGACAGACAGACAGACACAGACAGACAGACAGACAGTCAGACAGACAGACAGAGAGACAGACAGAGAGAGGGACAGACAGACAGACAGTTGACAGTTAGCATAAAAACTGGAAACAGCTGGTCTTGGTGTTGCTATGGTAAACCTTGGCTCACCCGTCTGGTCGGTGTAGGTGGTGAAGGTCGACGCCAGGATCTTCCCTCTCTTTCCATCCTGATGGCCGACAGCTTCATCATCCTCATCTTCATCAGAGGAGGAGGAGCTGATACGGCTCTCGACCAATCGCTGAGCAGCAGCCTGGTTGGACTTCCTGATCTCCTCGAACCTGGACACACCTGTCGGTCACACAAAGCCTGAGCTCACATCCAGTTCGAGTTCGAGAACATTTAAGCAATCAGAGCTGCTGCTGCGAATCTCAGCCAGGACTCACTAGTGACACTAACTGACCTCAAGGTGGCGCTTTAAGAACAAACTTTATGTCTTTGTAATTATCCTGAAAACAACCCGGCAGAGCATCAAAACTTTTCATACTTTTAATCTCGTAATTCATCTACATCTTTACTTCGATGGTCTTTAGCTCTAAAATGATCAAATTTTGCAACTTTCCTCTATTTTCCTAAAATTCCTGTTTTCACAAACTCCTCAGAAGCTGTCGGGCCGATCGTCTGCAGACTTTGTTGAGCTGAAACTGTCAAATTTCATCAAACTGTTTAGATTCTACAAGCACATCAAGTTTTATGAAAATGTGCAATAACTCATGAACACTTTGAGACGTCAATCCACAAGTTTAAAAAGTTCACCTCTCACAATCAGCTGCATGGATTCACATGAAACTCCGTTCTCAGGGTTCAGAGTCGTGACTCAGGCGATGCGTAAAGTTTGGTATCAATTGATTACAAATGTCATTTTCAGGACATCACATAAAAATAAACTGAAGCTGAAGTTTTTTTCACTGATGTTTCTGTTTGTGTCTCTGCAGCCTGTGGTCACTTCACACGTCTGTCACATATTTATCGATACATCGATCAGCGTGATGGTTCGCTGTGATTTAAAGTGCTCATGTTGGTCACATCAGTGTTCACAGTCTGCTGGATTATTTAACGTGAGGCTCACCACGCTCAGGCTCAGCCTTCGTCCTCCCTCCTCGCCCTGCAGCCGCCCCCGGCCTCTCCCTCTCCTTCTGAGGGGGTCGTGACCTTTCACCCTCCTGACCCCGGCCACGGCCCCTGCCCTGCTGTCGCCAGGCTGGCTCCATGGCAACCGCCTCCAGAACCCTACAGGTGGGAATGAGAGAGACAGGTGGTTCAGGTGAGTCCTGATTTAACTTGATGTTATATGAATATTTGAATATGGTGATGTTTGATGTTAGCTCTGTGCAGGACACGTTTCAGCACTTTCTTTATTTTAGATTTGATTTTATAGAGCAGGAAACATCAGATGGATGGAGGGAGCCTCTGCCTGTGCCCACATAAAGAGGTCAGTGTGTTCAGTGTGTTCATGATGTGCTGACACAGAGCAGCTGCATCAACAGCAGGTATCCGGTATGTAGCCACAGGAGCTAACTGTCACTAAAACCAGCGTTCAAACAGGCGGAAACACGCGTCACATCCTGTAAACAACACTTAATAAAATATAAACATCCTGCCGAGCTGCCGTCATTAAAAGATTGACAGAAAGAGACAAACAGGAGTGTTTTTAGGAGCTTTCTGTTACCTCTCCGCTCTGCAGCCGCACTGGACTCTGAGGCCTGTCGCGCATGCGCGGAGCGACGCGGTGCATGCCGGTACTTATAGGGTACTTGAGAGCTTTGAACGAATATGTGACTGTTACCTTACGGGGCCTGTGAGAGTAAAGAACTACAACTCCCACATCACACAGGAGACACGCAGGCAGTGCGACGTGTCAACGACAGCAGATGGACGTTTCATTCAAAATACCATTTATTTATTATCATATATAAACATAGGTGATAATAATAATTATGATCATTTATATATAATCACACATATAATACATATTTACACTCACATAGTATATGTGTATAAGTAATATATATAAAATAAAAAATATATACAGTATAAACAATTACATAAATAAATAATCATTCTTATTTATATATAATGTGTATGTATAAGCAACTATATATATATGTATATGTATATGTATGTGTATATATATATGGGATATTCCAGAATTGGAGGACATTTGCTGTCCCACCCATAAAATTTCAAATAATCAAAGCAAAAACACTAACACATGCACTTGTTGTGTAAATTATACTTGTTCTGAGACTAAATGTAAATATAGTTGTAGGAAAATGTGTTACAAAATATTTTTAAAATACCAAATAGATCTCAAGCACCCCCTAAAATGACATTTTTCTCTTGTCCCACCTTCTTAATGACAAACTTGCACATCAAATATAACCATTAAAAAAAGTTTTAAATACCCTTTTTTTGTATGATTTTGTTGATATGTGTCTCTTGTAACTGTTAAAACAATTAATTTAATCATCAACATATTTTAAATAATAGTAACGATGCACTGAAGTGTCCCACAACATGCGCGCAACCCTGTTACCGAAACCTATTTAGCATGACACAGAGGAAATGACATCATCAAGCCGTATGCCGACACCATGCATAAACCAAAAGTAAGTCCTCTCTTCTATCTTTCATATTTTGCCTCTTTTCAGCCTTGACTGAGTGTGTCACTCTAACCAACGCAACCCTGTTAGTCATATTATCAGACAAATGAATTCAAAGTTTTCTTTATTTATTAATATAACTAAGTCTGTCCTTGATGCTAACAGTAACATTACATTCCACAGCTAGCATCTATTCCTGAAAAAAAACTAACATTAGCATTGATTTTCAGCCCTGTTACTGTAATTAGAGTAACAGGGTTGCATTTCCTTCTCAGTTCACTCAAAAGGGACAACCCATTATCTATAGTAAAGTGAAATGTGTATGTATAATTTAGCATAATTTACTTGTTTTAAATGTATTACCATATTTTCTGGAATATAAATTGCTATTTTTTCTTTTATTGCCACCAGGTAGCATAAGTATGTCAATGTTGCTAATAACTACCTGGATGAGATTATTAACTGAACATGAACTCAACTCTTTTTAAGTGTTCATGTTCAGATTATTTACAACAGACATTTTAAAATGTTTTAATTAATTTCTACAGAGACAGTACCGTGCCAGGCGTGATGCAGATGAACAGAGGAGACAGCAGTACTTAGAAAAAGAGAGAAGTGGAGGAAAGATATAGAAACAGGGAAGAAAAAAAACAAAAAGGCCGCAGTTTGAGCAGCTTGCCCAGCGTAAAAAGTGGAGAGAGGCTGAAATTAGTAAAGAAGTAAATTAGTAAAAAAAAAGAAGCATGCAAATATTGAAAAGTTGGGCAAGGTCCAGATTTCAAAAGTTGCTTAAATTAATAGAGGTCAAGTCTTATCTGAAATTAAATGATTATTCAATGTGAATGTGGCTTTCTTTACTTAATGGTAAAGGATTTATTAAACATTTTAAAAAAAATATATACTTTTTCAGGTTCCTGAGTATTCATAACAGGGTTGAACTAAGCATAGCACACAACAAATAAAACATCTCATAAAAAGTGTAACTTTGATGCTTGAGCTGGACGAATCACATTATTTGATGGTTTATTACCTGGTTTTCTTAAATACATGACAGAAAATTATAAAATAAAGGGCAGATTTTTCAAAGGTTCTGATGCCTAAATTGTCCTCCAATTCTGAATGACCTATATATATATATATATATATATATATACATACAAGCTCTATAATAATTACATACATTCATTTCCCCCTTGTACTCACACAGGCACATAATGTGCAATAGAAGAACTTGAGCCATGCACTGGACTACACTTTAACATCTGTCCCACCCCCCCACTCCCTATTGTACATTTCTGCTACAACTTTAACTTTAACTTCAACTTATTCCAGTACAGCTCTTTAAAGCATAGAAAAATAAAGGAGGCAGCTCTGTTTTTCTTTATAAAATATCTTTATTTCAGCGCAGTGCTTCCAGAATTCATTTGGTTCATGTTTTGTTGCTAAGTAGCTTTTTAACGACTATTTACACGAAGCAGGGATGTGATTGGCTGCACAGCCCTGACAGAAAATCAGAAATACAGGAAAGGCAAAATTTTCTTTATAGAAAACAAACTATGAACGTCTGCAGTGAGTCTTATCAGCTGACCTTTGACCTCTACTGGCTCTAAAGCAGGTGATCTAGGAAGTGAAGCTTGTTCTGAGTCTGTCAATAGTTTCATTTTATATTTTAGAGCTGGCTGTTTTCTTATATAGATTTTCATTGTAAACATACTTGTGTTGTTTACAGACTTTGTGACACAGACAACAAATCAAATGTTCAGATTCAGACCAAGTGAAATATATTTGACAGACAGACTCAGAAACGTGGCCGACTGCCGCTGTGAAGTAAAGTCATTTGTCAGTTATTATTTGATATATAATACATTATAATTACAAAGTTTTACATGTGAAATATTTACTAGAAACATAAATAACATTTTCTCTCTCTCGCTCGGTCGTCCTGAAGCTCGTTCATCGTTTTGTGCTCCACTGAAGCAGCAGTTCCTTCACGTACAGACAATCAATGCAATCTGGAGTCAGTTCACTTTCACTTCAGTTTGTTCTCAGTGTAAACACGACTTTCAGCTCGTTAATTTGGAAAAGAATCCAGACTTTTCTGTTTCTCGTTAAGCAGAACGGGTGCACAGTGATTAATCATAAAATATCTGCTGTTATAAACTGTCAGAGAATGAAACAACAGTCATTCAACATCCAGTTCTTCACCTCCACGTTCAATCTCTTCATCCAGCAACTGAAGAAACGTGTTTGTTTTCCCACCAGTGAATTTGAGTTGTAACGTGACTTTGCCTTTTTCATGTGAGGTAAAAAGTGAATTTGACTGACTGACCTTAAAGCAGTGTTTGTTTTCTTGTCCTACGCCTCCAAACCTAACACGAATCTGAATTTAACAAACAGAATTTGAAGTGAAATTTTGTAAATCTATTTTTCTGTAAAATTTTCAGTTTCATCCTGATTTGATCTCAGAGCTCCTGCTCTCCACCCACCTGGCTAACCTTGGCTCTAAAATCAAACATCCAGCCTTCTACTCCTCTTTGTTTTTGCCCTACTTCTTCTCTTCCTCTCTTCTTCTTCTTTAGTCGTCTATGCCTCAGGTGTTGGAGAGGGCGGAGCGTCACCTGGCTGGTCACCTTGGGCAGGTGGCACCAGCTTCTTCTCCAGCCGGGTGACTCTGTGTTTGAGTTTACTGTGAGTGGCTTCGTGCTCAGCCAGCAGTCGAGCGTAACGTGTCTGCAGGACGTCCAGCGTGCTCGTCATCCGATCCACCTTCTCCTCAATCTCTTTGGGGTCAGGGCCCTGCGCTGCCACCTAGAGGACAAAAACGGTTATTACTTTTAATTTAGCAGATTCATGTTTTGGTTCCTGTGTCAGATCATGTGATCGTACCTCCAGGTCCAGCAGTCCGTCCTTCATCAGAATCTGCCTTCCCTTCTCCTCCAGCAGAGCTTTAGCATCAGGATACTCTGTTAGCGCCTCCATCAGGTCGTCTTTGGAAAGACAGAAAAGGTCGGAGTAGCCGATGCTCCTGATGTTGGCTGTCCTTCTGTTTCCTGCCTTACTGCCTGTTGAAGATGAAGGACTGTTAGGCAATGAAAACAACCCAATGTTCTGCCAAAGTTAGACTTTAAGGTTAGACAACATATGTAATTACCCTGTACCGCTGAAAAACAAATCAAGAATCAAGAATCATTTATTGTCATCATGTTTTCACATGATGAAATTAAGATTGGTGACTTCCAGCTTTAAACGTAAATGTCTCAAACACTCAAGTAAGCAGAGTTTTGCCTTAAAACCTGTTGATCCAGTCTCTACTGAGGTGAACGTCTCGTAGCTACATGGACCTGTTTGTCTGTGAGTGAGGTCCATAATCTGCATTCCTACCAATGGTTTCACACTGTACCCCTGACCAACAGAGGGCGACATGGCCATGATATGCAGCAATGGCCCAACAAAAAGAAAATCACCCCAAGCAAGTAAACCTGGATGTAAAAAAAACAGGCTCCCTAAAAATCAGCTCAGCAAATATTTTGAGGCAGAAAATCCACTCGACAGAAGTTATGGAGCAACATGATCATGATTCATGTCAAACAAGTGTTCGAAGTCTTATATTGTCTCTCTGTTAGCTCTGTGTTTGATCTCCTCCAACTCCTGAGGAAAAGCTCTGTCTCTTTAGCTGCTAAATGCTCCATCATGTTCACCAGCTGCTCTCTGACTGAGTCTGTGAACCAAACTGTACAGCTACAGACCAGAAAACCAAAACAACGAGCTGAAAGTCAAAGTAGATCTGAGAAGAATTTAGATGATCACATCCCAACAGCTTTTAGGCGGTTTGGCCTTTCAGCTGAGAAAAAAGACTTATTTTACTACAAAAGGGCAGAAAGATTTCACAAACTCTCAGCTCTGACTTGTGACATTAAAAATGAGTGACACTAACATGTTAGCAGCTGCCTACGTTCACATGATCGCCCTATTGGAGTTACATGTGTGTCCACTGGATTTATTTAAATTAATGATGTTTAATAGTCCTGAGGAAACATTTGGGACATGGATCTCCAGAATATCTCTGTAATTAGAGGATACTTTTGTGAATATGATTAAAAGTTACAGGATGACGAGAGCACTCCAGTTTTAATAAGAACAGGTTTACCTTTAATAGCCAGGATGCTGATCTCCCCAAAGTAGCTTCCATCACTCAGCACAACAAACTGCTTTATTCCATCGTCAGCAACAACAGCCAGTTTTCCCTCCTTGATGATGTACATCTCCCTGCCGATGTCGCCCTTCTTACAGATGTAATCTCCTGGACTGTAGACCTGAGGCTGCAGCTTCAGCACCAGCTCCACCAACAGACCGGCCTCGCAGTCCGCAAAGATACGGACCTGCGCGACCACACCGAACAGAAACCTGGTGTGAAATTTTTTCATTCACTAAATTTGTGTTTTAATGCAGAGGGCTGTTTAGTGTGTGCTGACCTTCTTGAGGGTGTCCAGGTGGACGTTGATGGCGATTTCAGCTCTCAGTTTGTCAGGCAGGTACTTCAACACCTCCCTCTCATCCACCGCTTTCTTATTGGTCCAAAGGAAGTCAAACCATTTTATCACTCGCTTCTCCAGGTCCTTCGTTACCTGGGGGCGGGGCAGAAGGGGTTAAAAGTCTGACCTGTGGTAGCATTATTTTGAAAAGCTGCAATGAAATGTTAGGATGGACCACAATCACTGATGGTCGACATTCATACAACAGTGTCTGACAGAAACACTTCACTGACTTTTCTTAAGTCCACTTCATGCACCACATAAACAGAAACAGAACACTTTACTGCTCAGCTAACTAAATAACTAACTAACTAGCTAACTGACCTTTCGGAAGCTCATGTACTGTTTGATAGGCGTCGATGCGAGCCTGGAAGTCAGCTCTGGCAGCGTTCATGTTGGTGATCATTGAACCAACATTACCGAACGATTGGTGGCAAAGATCAACACGCCCACCTGGAGGAAAACAGAATAAATCAGGTGGCACAGAAGATAAATTATGTTAATTATTACTAGTTCTTCAGATGGAAATGAGGACTATATTTACTCATGTGATGAAAGCTACATGACAACTACATCACATTGTTTTAAGGTGAAGCGAGCAGCATGAGAATAAAGATGGATGATGTGGAGCTACTTTTAAAAACTTTAAATATTTTTACATGAAACTTAATCTGTAACACAGCACACACACGTTTGTTTGTAAAATCCTGATCTGAAAAAACATGGACACTTCTACATAGTGAAAGGAGTTTCTTGGTAAATTTCTCTGAGATATAAAACACCCACCAGGAAGTCGGTGACGAACAAAGAAGTACTCCGAGTTCTCCACGGGTGGTGGAGTTTCTCCGATGGTGGTGAGCGTCAGCGTGGACCAGTACATGCTGTAGGCGTATTTCCTCACCAGACGACCGAACTCTGGGTCTGACGGGTCGGGATACACGAACCTGTCAGAACCAAAACCTGGAGAGATGACGAGACGAGACAAGCTGTGAGAGGCTTTCATCCTTTATGGGTAAACAACCAGAGTCAGGATTCAAACCAGCAGCCCCACCGACGGCCTTGGAGAAGGAGTAGTAGAGGCAGGCGTTCCAGTGGATGATGATGACGATGTACATGACGAGGTTGGAGATACGGAGAGCGTTCGGGTAGTTAGTCCGGGTCTCCGTCCTCTGGAAGAACTCCAGCATCCTAAAAACAAAAAGCTCCTTATCAAAGATGTCCTGTGAAGTATTTAGACTACTTTAACTAGGATTTTCCATTTGATGCTAATTTAAACTTCTAACCCTAACGTTGCAGATTAAGCATACAAAACACATCACTTTATAAATTATTATGGCTTGTTCCAGATTAAACTATTAAACCGTGTTAAAGTCATCTATCCAACAGCTGCAGCTTTAAACTGTTTACACAGCATGAATCAGTGATAAGAAAACAGTCACATGAAACACCTTATAATACTCTCTGAAAGGGGCCTATGTGCACAATGAGTACTTTTACGTCATGTACATGATACTAAAACTATGTGTGTGCTTTTCTGTGATGTATTTTTACACTGCAGTATTTCTACTTTTACTTAAATAAAGGATCTGTGTACTTCCGTCCACCACTGATAAATTTGTGGAGTGATTCAGTTCTTTACTGTGTTCTGAACACTGTTAATCAGACGACATGTTTTTGTGTACCTGTTGAACCTGAAGAGCTTGTTGAGGCGGATCTCGGGGTAGGTGAGGCCAAAGACGAGGTACAGCACGTCGGTGGGAATCATGGAGATCAGGTCCAGTTTGAACTGGAAGGCTTTTCATGTAGCGCTCACGCAGCTTCAGCTCATCCTTCACCAGCAGCCCCTGCTCCAGGTAACCTAACACACACACGGTCATTTGTACATGTGTGGAAGTTGAGTCACATATAACATGTTTACATCAACACATTTAATGCTGTGTGTGTGTGTGTGTGTGTGTGTATGTTCGTACCGGTCCTTGTTCTGAAGATCATGTCAGCGATGTAGGTGACATCGCAGATAAAGTCGATGATGAACCAGTAGACCACATAGTCAGTCTGTAGCTCCTCGAAACACGCCCTGAAACACACACACACACACACACACACACACATACAGCATGGCATGTGTTACTGTGAGAGGAACTGACACTACATTTGATAAAGTGGGGACCTAAACTTTGGAGCCCTCTGACATTGTGAGGACCCTTCCTCAGGACTGAAACCACATTTAGTTCAACTTTATTGAGCTGACTTGAAACTGATTTAGTGTTGTGGTAGGTAAAGGTCAGGTGTGTGTGTGTGTGTGTGTGTGTGTGTGTACCTGCTGGCTATGATCAGAGTCCAGTTATACATCACAGGTATGGTGATAACAGCCAGCCAGTAGTAGTAGGTGTTGCCTGCCGGATCAATCACTGTGATCTCCTTTGGACTGGACACATGCAAAGTGATGAATGACGATTAATATTTTAATTCAGGTAGCACTCCGTAATAACTTATTACTGTAAAGTGCAAGCCACACTGATTTATAAAAACAAGGCGTCCAACATTTGATTCAGTGGATCCCAATAAACCAAACCTACGGCTCGTCTTTGGCCTTCTCTTTCTCTTTTTCCTTCTCTTTTTCTTTCTCCTTCTCTTTCTCTTCTTTCTCCTTCTTTTTTTTCTCCTTCCTCTCCTTTTTCTCCTGCTTCTCCTTCCTGGAAGAAAAGAAGACAGATTTTTAGATTAGATTTATGTTTCTACTGATCATAAGAAATAAACTTGATTTTGATTTCCGTCAAGTCAGATTTAACTTACTCCTTCTTCGCTTTTCTCTCTTTCTTCTCTTTCTTCTCTTTCTTCTTTTTCTTCTTTTCGTCCCTGGGAGATAACAGCAAAAAAACAAACTTAAACATTTTTTGTAGGATTTATATGTGTGTTATATAAAAAGCAGCACACACTGATGTTGACGTGTGTCAGATTTTCAGACACCCCTGTCGTACTTTCCAGAAAAGCAAATGTTATCATGTCTGTATGAAGCATCGAGTGCTACAGCTGTCAGATGGAGGTAAAATAACGTGTTTGATGTGTGTTACTCTTCAATGTAGTGTGTGTGTGTGTGTGTGTGTGTGTGTGTGTCTCTGTGTGTGTGTACACTCGTCTTCCTTACGTTGTTGTTGCTGTTGTTGATGTTAAACAGAACTCCTGGTCCGGCTCTTTGAGCAGCTCTGAAAAAAAAAAAATCACATTACGTGTTAACTGTTACGACCACAACTCAACTAGTTAAACTACCAGTTCAGTTGATTTAATAGACCATTTAAAGAACCTCCTCAAGGATCCTGGAAATATCCCAATGACCCTGCAACCTCTCAAGGAACAACAGAAGCTCCTCGAGGACACATGTCGAAGCTAACACACCTGGTTTGGTAACAGTTTTCTTATACTGCCACCAAAACTTTCCTATTCAGTAACCCAACATCTTAAACATCTTTGAAGAAAAAGCAAAACAACCATTAAATCTCTTCATCGACCTCTAAAACTTCCCCAAGGACTTTTTAAATCACAGGGCTGTTAAATCTCCTCACAGATGTCTGGAATCCTTTAAAGACCTGTGTAATCTTTTCAAGGGCTCATATAACTTTCTTAAGTAGCTTTGGACCCTTTAAATGACCCATAAAATTAATAAAACTGAACAAAACTTTAAAAAGTGCTTGTGGACTTGTTGAAATATTATACAGCATCAGGAGAACAGTGCCAAGGATCCATCAAAGTTCCCCATGGAGCCCTTTAAATCTTTACAGGGCCCTTACATCTCTTCACAGACACCTGGATCCTTCAGAGACCGAGAACCTCCTCAGTTACCCACCACACCTCCTCTAGGACCCTTCAATACTTCAGGCTGAGTTAGGGAACACTAACGGTGCAGATTTTGGCCTGTGAGTCTCGACTCACCTGTCCCCGTCCCTGAGGTCACCTGGCTCCTCCTCCATGTCCTGCAGAACGATGGTGGGTGAAGTTAACCTGGAGATATGGGGGACGGCGCTGATGGAGCTACTTTGGCCATGGAGGTCCTCTTTCCTCTGACTTCCTGCTTCACAGAGAGAGCGACAGGAAACAAAGCAGGCAAACTCTGAGGTTTGTTCAGACAGTTAGTCAGTGTTGGAGAAATGCTGCCTCTCTCAGGAAGAAGTGTGACACTGCAGGCTGTGGTTGAAAGGTCTGTTGGTACGATGTGATATCTGACCACGATTTCCTGATCCTGCAGGTCTGGGTCAAGGTTCAAACCTAACCAAACCTCAAACATCACAAAAAGGTCGTATCATCGTATTTTAAAAGAAGCAACAAACCTCTTTCGTGTGTTTGAGGTATGACAGCTTGGCTCACACACACTTTCATATTTTTACAGACTGTTCTTCGTGCTTTCATAATTAAAACACGGCGGTCTGAGAGCAGAAAGGACTCTTTAAGATTCAAGTTTTCTGCTTCGTACTCAGTTCAGACACAGTACAAATTCAAGATACCTAACATAACTTTATTTTCCTTTGTTTGAGGTAAATAAAGTTTTTTTCCCTCCACCACATTTGTCTGACACCTTATCACACACACACACACACACACACACACACACACACACACACACTGTTATTGTCACACACACACACACACACACACACACACTGTCACACACACACACACACACACACACACTGTTACACACTGTTTTACACACACACACACACACACTGTTACTTACACTACACACACAGGACACACACACACACACACTTTTAGATACACTTATATTTATAGTATATTTTGTATTTTCGGTGTGGTATCAGTACTTGAAATAAAAGATCTGAATACTTCTTCCAGTGCTGTTAATTTCAGTGTGAGACAGAATAAATATTTATTTGTTATTATTTTGTCTGTGAATAATTTTAATATATAATCACTCTCCACCCTCGCTCAGATATCTCCTTACTCACCTGTCAGCTGATAATCTGTCGCCCTTGGTTACGTGGCCTAGATCCACCAGCCGCCCATCAAAATCATCATTATGCCATGGAAACAGACGAGGAGAACCCCCCTACACACACATACACACACACACACACACACACACACCTCGCCCCTTCAAAGTTTGTTTCCTGGAGGGAAAAGAGGAGAAAATGGAGGGATGTGAGCGCTGCAGGAGCGTTGGGAGGATCCAGCAGAGTCTCCTCTGTCACCCTGACGAGGATAAAGAGATTAGAGGAGGATGATACCGTCTGTCTCTCACACACCTGCACTCTGAGGCAGCAGGTGGACCCACACTCATGAACGACTCACCTGCACACCTTCATTTCTGTGAACTTTGAGCTGGGAGGTGATGGAACAAGTATTTCAATTTACTGAAGTACCAAAACCACAGTACGAAAAGCAAAACATGCTGCATTCGAAGTGTTAACAAAATGTACTTCAAGTATCAACATTAAAAGTACTCATCATGCAGAGTTGCTATTTCTATATTATTGATGTATTAATATGTTGGCAGGTACTTTAAACTACTTGATATACTTTTAATCGTTTCATCTGTAATGTGGATGATGTTTTGTTTGTAAAATCTTCATTTAAAAAGTAACTTTAGCTCTGAATAAATGTAATGACGTAGAAGTATAAAATAGTTTAAAATAGAAATACTCAAGTAAGAACTTCAAAACTGCAGAAAAATAACAGTAATCAAGTAAATGTATTTAGTTACTTTCCACAGCTGGAGTAAGGTCAAGAGAAAAAGTTCACAGATTGATTACTATTTGATATAAGAGAGGAGGAGATAAAGATGTGAGAGGAGTCTGAGGAAAGGAGGCAGGAAGTGGAAATAAAAGGGAAGAAACAGAGGAAAGGAAACAAGGGAATAAAGGAGAGACAGCAGAGGATATATTAACAAGGAAACAAGGAAGGAAAGAGGAGGCAGTGAAAAGTGAGGAGAGGCAGATTAGTTAACAGACCTCTGATCCTCCTGAGTCAGCAGTGTAACCCTAATAACACACACACACACACACACACACACACACAGGTCTAATTCCTAATAAGCCTATCAAAGCTGTGTGTGTGTGTGTTAATTGATTTATGCGAGTGTGTATTAATAATATCTCCCCTTGTCACGTCAATCTGAAAAAAATTCAATCCACTTTCAACAGTTTATTTAAAGATCAAATCAGCCAGAACAACAGCAAATGTAGTTTTTCATCAGAATCAGAATCAGCTTTATTAGGCTCGGTATGTGAACACATACAAAGAATCTGACTGCGTTTTTACAGCGCTCTCTCAGTATGTATGCAGAGTACAGCAGCTCAAAAGGTAAAATGAAACCAAACTTAAACTAACAGATGTAATAACACAGTGCAACAGAGTGGTGAAAGTGCAAAGGATGTTTGGGATACGTCTAATTATTGCAGTGGATAGATTATGTACAGCAGCATGGACTTACATGTTAGAAAACTGTGATAAAAATATTAAAATATAATATTTTGTTTACAGATATAAAATAAACACATAATGATGCTAATTTCTACTAACAGAGATCCTGTCATGTTAAATGATGAAGCACACTGATCAGGTTCCCAGCCAGTGAAATTAGAGAAAGTCACAGTGAAGAGAAGCTTTAATTAAATAAACAAACTCATTTAGCCCTGGCATAGCATAGCATAGCACATAGCACATCATTGCAATAGCAGAGTGTAACATGGCATAATGATGATTTTCAGCATACTTTGAGACACGCACACACACACTATTGCTCTTTCAGTTCGAATTTTATTTTGTGTGTTTTACCTGTTTATTAAACTTTATACATGCTGGTTTGTTTAATGTTGCACAAGAGTGAAAGCTGCCCATATCTTGGTTGTAGTTAGTAAGTTAATTATTAATCTAAATAGATATTTTAAGAGACTGAATCAATTATTTTTCCCTTTAGAAAGGATGGTGCCACGAAATTGAATTTAATCTTATTTTAAGTTCATTTCAGTTTTGTCATTTAGGAGGACATTACATGTAAATATATTATTTTCATGGAGACTTACTTTAACTTAAACAACAACAACTACAACCCCGACTGAAACACAAATGTTATCCAAGGCTCACTTCTGAAATATCATACCTTGTGGGGAC
>CM041532.1:1191871-1201871 GCA_023238725.1 Scortum barcoo
AAGTCAGTAACCAAAATCTCATCTGGGAGGGAAGTTTGATGAAACAAATAAAATCTCCTGCTGAAACAAACGCTGCCACTGAAGAAAATCCAGACAGCTGCTCCACTTCCTTCAAATGTTTGTGAAACGACATAAAATCTCCTGTGAAACAAACGCTTGTCGACAAATTATCGTCTTTGGAGACCTTCTAACTCTTTCTGACTTCCAGCTGTGTCCTCAAACTGAGTTTTCTCTCAGGGTTTATTAAAGAGAATCAGTGAGTTTCAGACTGTGACAGAAGAAGTTCACTCACCTTGGTCTGTGGAGCAGCTCAGCAGTGAGGCCAGAACTAAAGAGAAATGACACTTTGAGCGTTAATGGCTGGTCTGCTGTGGGAGGCAGCAGCAATCATCTCTCAACATGCAGACATCAACACACATCCAGCAGATTGGACTCACCCAGCAGCCTCTGAACACAAGTTTCCTCCATCCTGCAGCTGAAATGATCAACAGCAGTTTGACAGCCCCCTGCTTCCTCTTTGTACACCACGACACGTCAGTGTTTATCTCTAAGCAGCTACGAGGAAACTGCTTCATTTAGAGGATGAGTGAAGTGACAAACCCACAGACAAAACCTCATGATCACATGAGAACAAACCACTGATAGAAGATGCTCATTGTTGTGTTTTATTTGTTCTGGTGAGATTTAAAAGCTGCAGAGTTTCTTCCAAAGCGAGGGTGTCCAGCCAGTCCATCACAGAAAGATTACTGAATATTTCATGTTCCTGTTTTCACTGACAGTCCTGCTCTGACACCAAACTCTGTAGTGTTGCTGTCTCATATTCAGTCTGTCCAGGCCCTGCACGTTTGTTCTTGTCACATACTGCCACCTACTGGTCGCAGCTCAAAACATCACTTCAGAGCTCTGAAGACAGCACAGCTCTGACGCTGAGCATCGAAGCAGCTGAACTATAAACTGTTGTGTTTTCTGATTTGTGATCAGCAGACAAATCATGTCTCCTGAACAGATCAGAAACAGAAGACTAATCATTTTCACAGAGTTGGACAGGATGATGTCTTTGTTATGTTGAACTCAAAGTGTTTGTGTCTCATTTGTTAAAGAGGCCTTTAGCAAAGATTTTAGCAATGTTGTCGTTTAGAACAACATTTCAAACCTCCTGAAGCATGACACACAGACAGACTGAGTTTTGTTTGATGGTGTGAGGTTTATTAAAAAGTGTAAAAGTAGATATCATGTTAGGAAGCTCCTGTTCTAAATCATCTGAACCAAACAAACATGAACAACATCACAACTCACAGCAGAATCTGAACCATCAGCTTTCATTTGGACCAAAAACACGTCGACTGCTTTGTACAGTCTGTTTATCTGAATCAAGCTCAACTGAGTCGGTCTTTCTCTGAGTTATCAGGCTTAACTGAACCTGACAGAGTTAATCCTGGATAACTGCTGTCACACAGCTGCTGACATGAGAAGATTAGAAGAGTTTAAAGTGAGAACTGTTGCTGAAGTCTGAGATCCTGAGTTCAACATCATCCATCTACAAGTTAAACTGGAACATGTGGAGTTCCACAGGGAAGAGGTCTGGGTCCTCGACTGTTGTTGATCTATGACGGTTAAAGGAAACATCTGAGCTTCATTTGAAGAACAAGAACACATTGAACACATTGGATCAGTTCAGAAGTGATGCTCTGTGGTGACAGCAGTGATGACATCATCATAGTCATCATCCAATCCCCTCTCAGCCTGGGTGGGCGGGGTCGTCACCATGGAGACGGGCAGGTCATTTCCTACAGTCAGAGCAGGTCAGAGAGAAAATGTAGATAATTTATCAACTTCTGTTAGAGACAACTGTCAATCATCAACACCAGAGAGATAGTGTGAACGTGATTGACTGATTGATTGATTGATTGCTTGATTGATTGTAAGGTCAGTGATTCAGAGTGTTACCTGTGTGCCTTCGTCGATATAAAGACACCATGAGGACAGTGGAGATGCAGTACGGACAGAAGACCACCAGGTGGAGGAGCAGCCTGAACACAAGATGGAGGGAGGAGGAGACAGGTGTTGGGATGTGCAGGGCTGCATAGGTAGTTGGGTTTGATGAAGAGGGTGGGGCTGTAAAGGTGGGCGAGGCCGTGGGTTGAAGGTTTACCTGTGGAGAGAATCCCACCTGGTCACGTGAATCTCTGGATCTCTGATGAATAAGTCCTGAAATCAAAGGGAACCTCCTCACCTGAGACAGAGATCCAGCTGGGTGGAGACTCTCCATGACTGCTGATGTGACACTTGTAGAGGCCTTCATTAGACTTGGAGACTTGGAAACATGGCGGATGGTCATGTGACCTGCAGACTCAGGCCTGATGAGGGAGCCTGATCTTTATAGAGGGAGCCATCTTTATAGAAAGCAGCTGGGAGGTTGGAGGGAGGGGTCTTTGTTTTACAGTGCAGAGTGACATCATCTCCCTCCATCACAGGGAGGACAGGACTCTGCAGGATCACTGATCCACCTCAACACAGAGACAAACTACATTCCCATTTACACACAGCATTTCATCCATTTACACACAGCTTCATCAATACTAACTCCACAGTCTGATCTTACCAGTGACAGTGATGTTGATGGTGTTACTTACCAGTGACAGTGATGTTGATGGTGTTACTGGTTGTTCCATCTCTGGACTCACACCAGTAAACTCCACTGTTCCCATGTGGACGATGTAGACTGATGTTACAGGAGGAACCAGCTGATGTTCCCCAGTCAGCTCCACACTGAGTCCTGGTTTCTGTGGTTGTGTTCCTCCTCAGCGTCCATCCATCAGAGCTGTCGTCCTCACAGCTCAGAGAGACAAACTCTCCTTTAAACAGCTGAGAGCTGCTGGGACTCACAGTCAGAACCAGCTGGAGGGAATATTATAAAGAAAGAAGGTTCTTTTACATTTTACATCTTCATTTGGACCAAACATCCCCTTGAATGAAAGTGTGTGCAGGTGGATGTAGAACAGGTGAGATTCATTGTTGTTTATGTGCATGTTCAATAAAGACCCAACGTTTTGTTCGTACAGACGCTTCCTGTGAACACATTTACAACTTGTTCGAACACAGTGTTTGATAAAACTGCTCCTCAAAATGATAAACTGCTCTCAAATCAACCAATCTGGCCTTGAAGAGTCACAATAACCCTCCAGACTCTAAACGTGTCCTTTTCTATGTAGAAAGAGTCGGTCAGAATTTCAGACTGTGACAGAAGAAGTTCACTCACCTTGGTTTGTTGTGCAGCTCAGTGGTGAGATGAGAACTAAAGAGAAAACACACTCAGGTTGGTTTGAGTTTGCGATACAAGAAGACACTGGAAAGAGAAGACAGCGGCGAACACGCCCGTTCTCTGTGAGGTTATTAAATACTGATGAAGATGGGGTGAATCTAAACACACTTCATTCAAATCTACAAGTACGTTCAACAACAACAACAGTATCATAAACTGTCTCAGAGGTTTATGAAGAACTTTACTTTGACAGATTACAAACATCAAAACTATAAAAAAAAAGAAAGAAAAACAAGAATATCTTATATTTTCTCAGCTGCAGTTTTTAGCGTGTACTTACAGAGCAGCCACAGCAGAGATGTTCCCTCCATCCTGACACTCGTTATATTACAGCCACACTTTGATCAGTTCATGCTCACATCAAGTCAGAGCCTCCTCCTTCCTCTGTGACTGTGGCTGGCTGTGCTGTGGTTTCCTCTCCACTCACTGTGAGCACAAAACATTAATTGAGGTTTTAAAACCAGGCACTGAAACACAACACGAAGCCAAAGAGACAGAAAATGAAGAAGAGATGAAAAGTAATGAAACGACTGACACAGACTGTAAATAGTGATGTGAATATGATGCGTTCACTGACAGGTAAACTAACGCTGCTGTGTGTGTTGTTCTGACTGACTGAGCTCAAAGTTGAAGCTGCTCTTTTCAGAAAGATTCACAAAGTTCATTTGAAGCTGTCAGAGAGTTTTTATGGAATGACTGCACATGATGATTTTCAAAGTAAAAGCTGGAGACGGCCCTTCAGTTAGGAGGAAGTGAAGAGGAGGTGATGTTTGTACCTGTGTGTCTGTCAGCTTCTCTGCTTTAACCACTGAACTGTGGTCAGAAACTAACATACATGGTGTAGCTGCAGAAAATATGAAAATACTTACGAAAATAAAACAAAACACATCCAAACATACCTATACCAGAAATAAAGCAAACATGTACTCAGTCCATATGATTTAAAAACTTACTTTATATACTTTTTCTCTCCTTCACAGATGCACATTTTTAAATGACTTCTCAAATAATTATATATGTTCACATAAAACTGTCTGTACTGGGGGTATAAAAATAAAGTATACTTTACTATTAGACCATGCTTTCCTATTGGCATACAGTATGTGTGACAGTGCATCTGAGAAGAGAGAGAAGTGAGAATTCAAAAACTTCACAATGTCTGCACATAACACCCAACTGACTATACACATGATTCAGAATTCAAGATTTAATTTACACAGACACACATATTATGATATGGTTGAGATACTCCCTGTAAACTAGGCTCAGATGGACCCTCAAAATCTTTAGAAGGCAAGACTGAAACTGACTGAAGCAGATACTGACCTTCCCAGATCACCTTCTACCTGAGAGGAAGTCTCAGATGAATCATAATGCTTCAACAAGTTCACATGACAACACTGAATTTTCTTCCTTCTGTCTGGAACGTGTCCCTGTCTGACATCCTGCTTTTAACTGTGTAAGCCCACTAAAATTGTTTGTGCCTGAAAAGGTGAAGCCACCACAGGCAACAAAGCCAAAACCTGATCACCATCATCCAATACAGGTAGTGGACCTTCAGACCCTGTACCCAAAGACAAGTTGATTGGGGCTGAACCCCGTGCTCTCTTGTGAAACCTCTCATACTGAAACCAACAACCAAAGCAGACCGTCCTTCCCAACACTGAGAAAGCTCGGTACAATAGGCCTGCAACAAAGACTTCAACATCTGATCAAAATGTTTAAGGACTCCCTAAGACTCAGAAAGGTAAAGAAAGGTTTAACCTTTGGGTTTTAGCCACTTGGGAAAATGTACGGGACATTAAATTACTCCCCTGGTCAGTTTGTATCACTTTTGGGACAGCAAAGGTAGTAATAAATAAAGTCAGTGTTTTAAGTAAAGGCTTAGTTTTAATGGAGTGCAAGGGAAATGCTGCAGAATAGTGAAAACATTTACATATCACAGTCACCAATACTTACTCCCAGTCCTACTTATTGGAAGTGGACCCACACAATCCAGTAGCAGATATTCAAACGTTTGCTCAGCCACTGGAATGGGGTACAGTGGCGCTGGCTTAATCTGTTGGTTGGGCTTCCCAGTAAGCTGACAGTTGGTACAAGTTTTTCAGTACCCTGCTACATCCCTCTTTGGTTTAGACCAGAAGAAATGGCAGAGCACTCTGTTGCAAGTTTTCTTCACACCAAGATGACTTGCCATGCCATCATGTGATGTGCTAAACACCAAATCCCTCAGCTTTGAAGGGACAACAACCTGAACAACACTATCAACCTGCTCACCATTCATTGACCATTCAGTTCATCATTGAGAAGACAGCCACAAGGAACACAGTTGAGCTCCTTTTCTGGACAAGCCAACTGAAATATGGATGTCAATGTGAGATTTGAAGCCTGCTCTTTAATACGGTCTTCTCTAGACAGTGAGACAGTGCCTTAAGCATTCAGCATTACTGTCCTCCAGCAACAAGATCTTCAGCCATCCTAAGCACCTTCCTGATGGAGCAGCCACATTCTCTCAGCGTTTGCACCACAGTTCCTCTCTCCATTACAGAATTAAAGTTAGTGTTAATACTCCCATCTAACCAACCCTTCTCCTTCTGTTAGGAACCGCAGGGGGATCATGAAGTCTGCCGACCACAGACGCGCCCCCACCCAGAGTCTCGGCCCCTGGGTTCCTCAATGCCTTTGACCCCTTTTTCATCTTTCTTCTCGATTGTCAAATTCCCCTAGCCAATCCAAATAAAACTACTTTCATTTACGAATGGCATGGTCTTGTTAGTGAAATATTCACTGGAATAAACTGATTTTTGCTCAGATGTAGTGACTGGACATTCTAACATAACATCAGAGTTTTAGGACCATCCGGCCAGCCGCTAAAATATGAGGAACACGTTCAAACAATGAAAAAAAGTATCTGGATCTTTTTCATCAGAAGACGCAAGATTCATCACTACCACTGGCCAACAGTGATTCATGTGCTTCCCACAATCATCCCTACCGCCGTATATCATCACTTAATCTCACCGTTTCACCTGGATGCACAACCAACGTGTAGCTAAAGACACTAGAGAACTAAACAGTCCCAGATCACATCTGCTTAACTTAACCACAAATAAAGCAGTCATTGTGGGCCTCCCAATGCAGTTTAACTAGACAAACTCAACAAAAATAACAATACTTAAAGTTCAAAAGTGAACAAGAGCCCATTTGTTCAGACAGGAATCATAATGCTTCAACAAGTTCACATGACAACACTAAATTTTCTTCCTTCTATCTGGCGTGTCCCTGTCTGACATCCTGCTTTTAACTGTGTAAGCCCACTAAAATTGTTTGTGCCTGAAAAGGTGAAGCCACCAGAGGCAACAAAGCCAAAACTTGATCACCATCATCCAATACAGCTAGTGGACTTCAGACCCTGTACCCAAAGACAAGTTGATTGGGACTGAACCCCGTGCTCTCTTGTGAAACCTCTCATACTGAAACCAACAACCAAAGCAGACCGTCCTCCCAACACTGAGAAAGCTCGGTACAATAGGCCTGCAACATAAAAAAGTGAGGACCACACAGCAAAATAGTCCAGAAAAGTTCAAAAGTTCAAAGTTCAAACTAACACTAAAGGAGACAAACAAAACCAAGCTGCCAAGTACAAAACTAGTTTTAATTGCTTTCTTATTCTAAAGGAGTCTTATCATGGTGCTGTATTGATCCATTTCTTGATTAAAAAAAAAAGTTTGAAGCTTGGTTTGCTCATTTTTTCTTGTGAATGTGGAATTTTCAACAAAATAATGCAAAAAATATAATGTCTTTTTTCTTCTCAGTAATCTCAAAACATATAAAAACATACAAAGAGTGATAACACAAATGAAAAAGTTTCTTCTTCATTTCACAGTGTAAGAATCTGTGGCGCGTCTCATGACTCTCTGCTGCCACCTGGTGGTTGGTGCCAGCAGCTACATTCAGATAAACGCTCCAATCTGTCGCACTGACGAGAGATGAACTGCGCATGTGCAGTGGCCCCAGACTGTCAGTAACTTCAGACAGTGTTTAACGTTTTTAATGAACATTTTATAGTGAAAGTCTCTGGCTCCCTAAAGCAACGCTCAAATATGTTTAGAAAGAAAAACCACATGTTCAAAAAGAAAAGCGAATATACAAATAAAATAAATTATAAACCTAAGTAATAAAACTAAATGTGGAGCTAAAATATAAATTCTACAATGAAATAAAACATAATGAAGATAATGTAGTCCAAACCTTTAAGTTTGGCTGATTGGTGCGTCGCCTGTCTGTCACGTGTCAGCTTCTGCCAATAGAAAGGCAGCAGCAGACTTGAGACGTGATCTGATTGGCGGAGGGTGGAGGGAGGGGCTTAAATGCTTCCGCGAAAACAGGTAGACACCTGGAAACAGCTGGAAGCTTCCGGAAGAAAACGGACGAGGACAGAGAAACGTGTGGACGTGATGTTTGTTCAGCGTGTATTTTTGATTGTTTTTCTCCTGCTGAAGGTCGAGCTGCTGTCTGCTGGTCAGTTTACAGTACACACAGTACACAGTTTACTCTGTGTGAACTTGTTTGTCAGTTTTATTAGCACAGGACAAGTCTCAATGTACTCATGGAAGAAATGTCTTTTATTTCTATTTATTTTACATCACTATAACGTTGGATGGATGTTTGTTACTGCTAAGACAGAGAAGCTTTATTTTGAAACTTCAGAAATGTTTTTCCTCAGCGTCAATGATCGATCACTGTCAACAGATTATATATCGATCAGCAGACAGGCTAATGAACAATGCTAAAGTTAGCTCGCAGTGACAGTCAGATAGCTGATTCAGTGTGAAACCTTTAGATTCTGCTTCAGTGTCAGCCTGCGCTTCACCTGCTGAACTAAATCTTTATTCTACTTTAAAAAGATTCATAATCAACTAAGAATAGATGGATAGATAGATAGATAGATAGATATACTTTATTGATTCCCAAGCTGGGAAATTATCGTTGATCAAATGATGACGTCATGTTATACAGAAACTTTATTGATCCCTGAAGAACAAATCAAACGAGCTCCACCTTCATCAGCATCAAAGAGATGAATCTGTTAATGATCAATACTTATCGACCAGTAATATCATTATTATGACCCTGAAAGCCTCAAACAGTATTTCTACACTGTGTGTGTGTGTGTATTGTAGTGTGTGTTGTAGTGTGTGTGTGTAGTGTGTGTTAACTCTCTGTTGTCCTTCATGTCTTCAGGAGACTCAGACCTGCAGTTTCCGTGTCTGATGGATAAAGTAAAGTCCTCGTCGGGGTGATGGTGTACCAAAGACGGCCTGCCGTCAGGAGAGTACGTCTTCTTCCACCGGGACAACCGCTCAGATGAGACCAAACAAAACGCAGATTTCCGGGGCCGAGTGCAGCTGATGGACGGAGGGATTTTACGCTTTCAGAAACGTGAGCAGCAGCGACAACGGGACATACGAGTGCTGCGGCCTCTACAGAGACTCAGATCCTGATCCAGAGGTCACGTGCTGCGCCGACCTGAGAGTCCAACGTGAGTTTGGCCTGTCTGTCAGACGTGATGCTGCAAAAGTTAGAATCTGCAGTCTTCATCATTTATCTACCATCAGGGTTTCAAAGAGGCACTTTATCATTTTTACTTTGAGAAGCAGTTTGAATTTCACCAACATCTAAACTACAAACCTCCTCACACCATCAGAGATTTAAAACAGCGACGTCTGAACTCGGTCAAACTTACAGACGCTGTGTTTCAGTCTGCTCTCCTCCATGATGATGTTTGTTCACCTGCAGCTGGTCTGAGCTAACAAGGATGTTTTCTGATTTTCAGGACCAGAGGCCACAGCTGGACCAGAGACTGCAGCTGGACCAGAGAGCACAGCTGGAAAAAGTCCAAAGTCTGCAGGAATCGCTTCATATTTTTGGTTTCTAATCTTCCTGGCTATTTTGGTTGTTATAGTTTTAATAGGTTTTATAATTGTCTATATTTATAAGAAATGTAATTATAAAAGATTAATAGAAATGTATAACCAGATAAAACATAAGTTTGTTACTGTTAATAGAGATGAAGTAGTTTGAAACTGTAAAATAAAACACACACCACAGTACTCGAGTCGTTTTGTAGTAACTGTACAGGAAACTGCTGACTGTGCAAAGATATTTAAAAGTGTGCAGTTATTTAAAATGTGCAGAGGTATTAAAAATTACATCAGTAAGAAGAGAAGGATTATCAGCTTTATCAATCAATAACATAAAATAAGTGTTTTATCAAATGTCAAAACCAAACATTTGAGTTTCATCAACTGAAGACTAAGTGATCAAAAAATCCGGAAAATGATCCAATTAATTGATAATGATTCGACAGATTTTTATGGTTTGATTAAAATTTAACCTTATTCCAATATGCTGCTTATTTTGTGGGTGAAATGAAGAACAAATGAGACAGTCGAGTTTTCTCCTTCAGCAGAAAGTCTCACATGAAACCTGTTTCTTATTCAGATCAAATATTTCATTAACTCACACTGAACTCTCGACTTCATGAGAACGATTCAGTTTTTTAAATGGCCGCTGGAAATAAAGTGGAAAAGTGGAAACAGAATAAATGAAGTCGTACGTGAAGCAGATCAGTGAGGATCATCACTTCAAATTTTGGCCTCATTCTTAAATGTGAAG
>CM041532.1:1209371-1295871 GCA_023238725.1 Scortum barcoo
TCTTTCTCCTTCTCTCCGTTCTGCTTGGCCTCCTCTTCACAGTCCTGAGAGGGAAACAAAGTGAAACATTCACGTTAGAGGACAAACGAAGCACACATCAAATCCTCCACTGTCGGCTGCGCCCAGAAGAACTGAAAGTGTTGGTGATGTTTTCAGATACTACATCCCACAAAGTCTGACAGATTAACTGGATTAGATTAACTGGATTAGTTAATCTGACACCTGGAAGTCTCTGATCGTCCTTCTGACCTTCTCAGAGTCTTTCTTCTCGCCCGTCTCTCTGTTGGTCGTCTCCTCCGTCCGACTCCCCGTCGACTCAGAGCCGATGTGGCCGCTCACGTTTCCTGTGTTGGGATCTCCCTGACTCTTCTCACTTCCTCCTCCACCAACGCCACCGCTCGCCTCGCCGCCAGCTACTGCAGGAGCGGTCGGGACCTCCAGGACCTGCAGGTCGAAGTCTGTACCCCCCTCCATCTTTATCACCGCTGCAGACAGACAGACAGGAGAGAGGGTGAGACACCACGGCACTTCAACCCTACAAGACTTCATTACCCAGAAACCCCTGCAAGGTGAAGGCAGTTAATGTATGTAAAGAAATCCTGTCTCACTGCCCAGCTTTTATCCCGTCTCACTGCCCAGCTTTTATCCCGTCTCACTGCCTGTCTCTCCCTCTCGACTTGTCTGACCTGCGTCCAGTAGCTTGATGATGGTGGGGGCGTGGTCCATATCCAGCGACACATTGGTCCAGCCAGTTGTTGTCGAGCAGGAAGAGGAAGACAGGCCAGCCGGGTTTTGATCGCAGACAGAGACTCCGCCTTCCTCACCGTGATGTCATCGGGGTGGTACTTAGAGCGAAACCACTCCTGGTCTTTGTGCTGGAGGAAGAAGTCCTGCAGCTGCTGTCGCCTGAAGTCCAGTTTGTACTGATTGTAGCGCTTCACCGACTCCGTCTCGTCAACGCTGTCCTCCATGTTCAGCAGGAACTCCTGCAGACAAACACAGTCCTGAAAATCCACCGAAGAAGAAATGCCAAACGCTTCGACAAAGAGATAACTGACTCACTTTGAAGCTCCTCATGGTGGGGGGACCAGGAGGAGGGAGATCTGGATCCACCATCCCCAACCTGAGAGAGACAATTTCAAAACATCACATGACGAGCAAACAGTCCTTCCTGTCACATGACAGGACACTTCTGTCTGATCAGGGATTTAAACCTGTCTGTGGGTCTGACACTGAAGGAAACATGGCGAGGTCTGCAGCGTCTCGTTTCCTCTGATTTCTGGAGCTTTATTCTTCTTTTCTGAACAGATCTGTAGATATTTCCTGGACTGTTTCTGAGAGCTCACCTGCCCTGCAGCGGGTGACCTCCGTGGTGTGGGTGAAGGTGAGGGAGGTCAGGGTGCCAGCCCTGAGGCCCCGCCCCCTGAAACAGAGCCCCGCCTCCTCCGTACGGCAGGTCGTAGCGGTACGGCTCCCCCCGGTGGCCGTCCCTGAGTGACACAGACGTTAACGAGGAGCGGCGTCACGTGACCGTCTGAGGATGAAAACACTCACCAGTCTCTCCTCATGCGTTTGTGCTGCGGGCTGATGTGTCTGGGTGGAGAGAAACGCTCCCTACGACCACGATCATAATCCCTCCTCCTCTCTCTGCCACGGTCCCAGTCCCTGAACACACACACACACACACACACACACACACAGGTTAAACAGCTCCGTCACACACACACACGTCTCACAGTGAGGTGTGTGTTCAGGTGTGCCCACCTGTCGGGCCAGTCGTCCCTCCTCCTCTCCTCTCGCTCTCTCGACCGCTCCATGTCACTCCTCTCTCTCCGGAACTTGTCCCGCCTCCTCCTGTCGAACTCGTCATCGCTGTCTCCCATTGGACTACAAACACACAGCTGCTTTTTAACATCGCAGCGACAAATATGAAACAAAACAGAGACATCCACAACAAACACACACAAACATCTGACGTCTTTAGATTTACTCTGCCCACAACTATCAGGACATCTTTAACCTGATTTTAGATTTACGGCACTTTCAGTTAAGTTCAGTTTTGAATTTCCCTGATAATCTTTTACTCCAGTATCATTAATAGATTTCAAGTTTAATATCGAGAATATCTCTACAACTACCAATCATTTTCCTCTCTGATGTATCTGAGATTATTTTGCTGATTTAACATTTAAGAAACCACAGACTTTTTGCTCTTTTAGTTATTCCTGTATCGATTAATCCCTTATGAAATCTGCTGATTTGCTCGGGACGATCAGTTAATCAATAAATCGACTCATCTCTGCAGCTCCAAACAAGGGAAGCTGATTTTAAACAGCAGATGAGATATTTGACGTTAAAAAGTTAGTTTAGTTTGACAAACGTGATTCGGTGAAAAACTTTTTAAGAAACAAAAAATAGTCAAATGTAAAATGTTTTTTTCTTTTACTTTAATAAAAAACAATTTATATGAATTTTTACAAAATCTAAATATGGTCTTGATCAATATTCAAATCAAAGGAGAAACAATATTTGTTAAAGCGTGTCAGAATAAAATCAAATCAATATTTTACTGCTGCAGAAACATCACAAATTAATCACATTATCACAGAAACCTTTGTTCAGTACAGAAAAACATTTTTATGAAAATGAGAACAAAGAAGCAGAATAATTATCGATCACAGTATCAGTCAAAATAATCAATCAGTCCTGATCAGCATTATTATTTAATGTGTTCACTGTCCCAGTGTTTCAATCAGAGATTACTCAATCAATCAATTAATCGATTATTGGTCAACAAATCAGTAATCTTAATATCTTTGTGTTGAGGATAAAACTCGACATTTGAGCTTCGGGAAACATTGATCATTTTTCACAGATCATGACTGATCACTGATCGATAAAAAGTATATATTATATATAGTAAAAAAGTAAAGTTGATTAGCAGCAGTCAATAAAACCAAAACATTTTCAATTCATAAAAACTCGATCGATCGTATTTTATCAGGAAAATGTCTCGAATGATTAACCGACTATCCGAGCAGCTTGTTTAAATAAAGTATTTTCTGTTATTAACTGACAGTGTTTGTTCATTGTTATTAGCCTGTTAGTTTCGATTAGCATTAGCTTGTTTAAACCTGCCGGCTCGTTTGATTAAAACATTAAAAGCATCTTCAAGTTAAACCAGATAGAAGACACAACAATAACTCACATAAATAAACAGAAATGAACATTAATAATTATTAATAAACATTAATAAAACACTAAGCAGCGAGATACGTTAGCATTTAGCTTCACACCGGCTAACAACGGCTAATCAGCTAGTTAGCGTCGCAGCTAGAACGCGCAGGCGCAGTTCAGACCTCGCGCCGCTTGCTGTCGGACCTCTCGGAGGTTTCTGGTCGCGCGACCTCACCTGGAGAACTCACCTGCAGCTGGTCAACAGGTGACAAACACGATCATCAGCTAACACACCTGTCCCGCCGCCAGCACGACGTCACGAAGAGACAACGACACTTCCGCCGCTCTTTCCGCTCAGGCTTTTCCGAAGTAAAGTTGCCCCCTGGAGGTCCGGAAGGAAATAACACCTGTTTTCAGAATCAGGTTTGATGATCCTTATTGATGGTGTCTTTAGTAATTTTATATGATGTTGAGTAAAACCACATGATGTATTAAAACACGTATTATAACATTAAATTATAAACATTATAAAATATAGAAACTAGAGCAGACATGACAGCTGTGTCCAATGTGGGAAAGCTTTAACTTCTCTACACCACCTACAAATCCACCAACATGTTCACACCAAAGAGAAAACACACAGCTGTGACCAATTTAGGAAAGCTTTTACTGCATCAGGTGACCTAAAAGTCCACTGATGTGGAGAGAAACTGTACAGCTGTCCCAGGGCAGCATGTTCTGGAGAGAAGACTTCAACAGAGAGCACATCCACCCGCTCACCGCCATGCCAGCAGCGAGGTGTCATGTTATGTTAAAGCTAGCTGATTCTGTACTAAAGCAGTAAAACCAACATTTTGTGCAAATGTTTCAGAATAATTCACTCTCACGTGGTCTCTCTTTAATTGCTTTATGTTTTGACATGTCCAGCACACCTTTCTCAGCCATCTGCAGTTGAATTTTCTTTACATCTGTTACCACCTAAATCATGACGTCTCCATACAGACCCAGCTGATGAGCCCCCATCATCTTGGACAGAGTGGGTGCCCAGTGGGTTTGTCACCTTACACCTTAGAGTGGGAGGAAGCTGGAGTACCCAGAGTGAACCCACACAGACACAATTCCACACCTGCCTCAACCAGGGATTGGTTGCTGTGAGGCGACAGTGCTAACCACTACACCACTGTGCCACCCCTAATGAGCCCCCATCAGTCACAAACCAGACCACAGAGCCAGGGTAAAAAAAAAAAACAGGAGATGCACACAATGAAGCCAATTAGCAAATGATTTATTAGTGAAAATGAATAACTGAGGAGGGAAATTTAACTCCACAGTGTTGTGACAACAACATTGCAGCTAAAATGATCAACAGCAGTTTGACACCGTCCTCCTTCCTCTTTATACTCCACACATCAGAGAGTCTGTGTGGTTTACCTGTGAGCTGTAAATGTTTCAGATGTTTCACATTTTAAGGCACAGCGGACACTTTACTGAGGACAGGACTTTACTTTACGGACTTTAACTCCACTTTACTGAGGACACAGGACTTTACTTTATGGACTTTAACTCCACTTTACTGACACAGGACTTTACTTTATGGACTTTGACTTTAACTCCACTTTACTGAGCAGGACAGGACTTTACTTTATGGACTTTAACTCCACTTTACTGAGCACTTTACTTTATGGACTTTAACTTTACAAGGACTCTTTATGACTGAGCAGGACTTTACTTTATGGACTTTAACTCCACTTTACTGAGCAGGACTTTACTTTATGGACTTTAACTCCACTTTACTGAGCACTGGACTTTACTTTATGGACTTTAACTCTGAGCACTTTACTTTATGACTTTAACTCCACTTTACTGAGAGGACTTTACTTTATGGACTTTAACTCCATTTCACTTTGATGATGTTTGTTTTAAATCAGAACAATAAATGATGATTATTATTCAGTTCAGAAGTGATGCTCTGTGGTGACAGCAGTGATGACATCATCACGGTCATCATCCAATCCCCTCTCAGCCTGGGTGGGCGGGGTCGTCACCATGGAGACGGGCAGGTCATTTCCTGCAGTCAGAGCAGGTCAGAGAGAAAATGTAGATAATTTATCAACTTCTGTTAGAGACAACTGTCAATCATCAACACCAGAGAGACTGACTGATTGACTGATAGATTGTAAGGTCAGTGATTCAGAGTGTTACCTGTGTGCCTTCGTCGATATAAAGACACCATGAGGACAGTGGAGATGCAGTACGGACAGAAGACCACCAGGTGGAGGAGCAGCCTGAACACAAGATGGAGGGAGGAGGAGACAGGTGTTGGGATGTGCAGGGCTGCATAGGTAGTTGGGTTTGATGAAGGTGGTGGGGCTGTAGAGGTGGGCGGGGCTGTAAAGGTGGGCGAGGCCGTGGTTGAAGGTTTACCTGTGGAGAGAATCCCACCTGGTCAGGTGAATCTCTGGATGAAATAAGTCCTGAAATCAAAGGGAACCTCCTCACCTGAGACAGAGATCCAGCTGGGTGGAGACTCTCCATGACTGCTGATGTGACACTTGTAGAGGCCTTCATCAGACTTGGAAACATGGTGGATGGTCATGTGACCTGCAGACTCAGGCCTGATGAGGGAGCCATCTTTATAGAAAGCAGCTGGGAGGTTGGAGGGAGGGGTCTTTGTTTTACAGTGCAGAGTGACATCATCTCCCTCCATCACAGGGAGGACAGGACTCTGCAGGATCACTGATCCACCTCAACACAGAGACAAACTACAGCATTTCATCCATTTACACACAGCTTCATCAATACTAACTCCACAGTCTGATCTTACCAGTGACAGTGATGTTGATGGTGTTACTGGTTGTTCCATCTCTGGACTCACACCAGTAAACTCCACTGTCCCATGTGACGATGTCAGACTGATGTTACAGGAAGGAACCAGCTGATGTTCCCCAGTCAGCTCCACACTGAGTCCTGGTTTCTGTGGTTGTGTTCCTCCTCAGCGTCCATCCATCAGAGCTGTCGTCCTCACAGCTCAGAGAGACAAACTCTCCTTTAAACAGCTGAGAGCTGCTGGGCCTCACAGTCAGACCAGCTGGAGGGGACGACATGTAAACATTTTTCATTTACCTGAATTTCTTTTTTACAACCATCTGAACTGGACTCCCAGCTCTGGTAGTTCCTGGTTGACAGCTCCCTCTGGTGGACTTAAGGAGCTCCTGCACTCTGTCCCTTATTATTGGTAGTTAGACGTGCTTTACATTATCATCATGATTGCACAGTGACTTTGAATCATTAACACTGAATCCTCTGAACAAAGTCTGATAAGGTCCATAGAGTCCACATGAGGACCCTTGTGGATGTGATGAATTATGGATTTGGACACACGTTTGAAATCTACAGTGGGGCAAAAAAGTATTTAGTCAGCCACCAATTGTGCAAGTTCTCCCACTTAAAAGATGAGAGAGGCCTGTAATTTTCATCATAGGTACACTTCAACTATGAGAGACAGAATGGGGGGAAAGAATCCAGGAAATCACATTGTAGGATTTTTAATGAATTAATTGGTAAATTCCTCGGTAAAATAAGTATTTGGTCACCTACAAACAAGCAAGATTTCTGGCTCTCACAGACCTGTAACTTCTTCTTTAAGAGGCTCCTCTGTCCTCCACTCGTTACCTGTATTAATGGCACCTGTTTGAACTCGTTATCAGTATAAAAGACACCTGTCCACAACCTCAAACAGTCAGACTCCAAACTCCACTATGGCCAAGACCAAAGAGCTGTCAAAGGACACCAGAAACAAAATTGTAGACCTGCACCAGGCTGGGAAGACTGAATCTGCAATAGGTAAGCAGCTTGGTGTGAAGAAATCAACTGTGGGAGCAATTATTAGAAAATGGAAGACATACAAGACCACTGATAATCTCCCTCGATCTGGGGCTCCACGCAAGATCTCACCCCGTGGGGTCAAAATGATCACGAGAACGGTGAGCAAAAATCCCAGAACCACACGGGGGGACCTAGTGAATGACCTGCAGAGAGCTGGGACCAAAGTAACAAAGGCTACCATCAGTAACACACTACGCCGCCAGGGACTCAAATCCTGCAGTGCCAGACGTGTCCCCCTGCTTAAGCCAGTACATGTCCAGGCCCGTCTGAAGTTTGCTAGAGAGCATTTGGATGATCCAGAAGAGGATTGGGAGAATGTCATATGGTCAGATGAAACCAAAATAGAACTTTTTGGTAAAAACTCAACTTGTCGTGTTTGGAGGAGAAAGAATGCTGAGTTGCATCCAAAGAACACCATACCTACTGTGAAGCATGGGGGTGGAAACATCATGCTTTGGGGCTGTTTTTCTGCAAAGGGACCAGGACGACTGATCCGTGTAAAGGAAAGAATGAATGGGGCCATGTATCGTGAGATTTTGAGTGAAAACCTCCTTCCATCAGCAAGGGCATTGAAGATGAAACGTGGCTGGGTCTTTCAGCATGACAATGATCCCAAACACACCGCCCGAGGCAACGAAGGAGTGGCTTCGTAAGAAGCATTTCAAGGTCCTGGAGTGGCCTAGCCAGTCTCCAGATCTCAACCCCATAGAAAATCTTTGGAGGGAGTTGAAAGTCCGTGTTGCCCAGCGACAGCCCCAAAACATCACTGCTCTAGAGGAGATCTGCATGGAGGAATGGGCCAAAATACCAGCAACAGTGTGTGAAAACCTTGTGAAGACTTACAGAAAACATTTGACCTCTGTCATTGCCAAACAAAGGGTATATAACAAAGTATTGAGATGAACTTTTGTTATTGACCAAATACTTATTTTCCACCATAATTTGCAAATAAATTCTTTAAAAATCAGACAATGTGATTTTCTGGATTTTTTTTTTCTCATTGTCTCTCTCTTGTCTCATAGTTGAAGTGTATGAGTGAAAGTGTACCTATGATGAAAATGAATCTTTTAATTGAGACCTTGCATCAATTTTAAGTGGGAGAACTTGCATAATTGGTGTCACAATTGGTGTCTGACTAAATACTTTTTTGCCCCACTATATCCCACTAAATACTTACCCTAACCCACTATATCTGTCATTCTGATTTCCCATACAGTCATTTTAATGTAGTTATTTTAGTTCTATTCTGAGCACACAACATCTATTTCCTGTATGTGTGTCTGTCCTGGATGAGGGATCCCTCTGCTGATTGATCTTCCTGAAGTTTTTTCCTCTTTTATTGAAGGTTTTTTCTTTCAAGGCTCTGAGGACAGATGCTGTCTGATGCTGCTCAGATTGTAAAGTCATCAGAAGCACATTTTGATTTTGATGTTCATAAATAAAGCTGATTGAGCCCTGAGAACATCCAGACTAAATGAGTCTGTAAAGTCTGTAAGGCAGCTCACAGGAAACGTTTCCAAAAGCAGCCTGACGTCCTGCTGCTGTTTGTAAGAAGCTGCTCCACACACCTCAGAATATGAAGGTGTTGGACAGACTGATAATGATGAGTTTCAGCGTGGTTCATGGCTCAGAGGAAGCAGAGACACATTCACAGTCCAGTTCACTCACCTTGGTTTGTTGTGCAGCTCAGCAGCGAGGTCACAACTAAAGAGAGACGACAGCAGTGAAGTGAAGACGGACTCATGTTGGTTTGGATGGAGACAGGCACTTTATCTTTACTAACACTTTATATATAACCCTGCTGACGTCACTGTGACGTCATCAGGGTTGTTTTCTCCTCTGTAGGCACAGATGAGGTTTAACAACTGTTTTCACAGGAGGACTAATCAGTGAACTCGATCAGTCAAATATCTTCCTTTAACAGACAACAGCGGCCTCACAGCTGTGAAAGAACAGCTCTGAAATTTAGAAATGCTGCCAAAATATTCTCACATCGTCTCAAAGTCACATTCCCACTAAATGAATGTGATGTTTGGTGTTCTGGAGACGTTCTTCCAGCTGAAGTGATGTAAAAAAGAAATGTTAAAATGACATTGTCCACCCAGCCCGACTGTACTTACAGAGCAGCCACAGCAGAGATGTTCCCTCCATCCTGACACTCGTTATATTACAGCCACACTTTGATCAGTTCATGCTCACATCAAGTCAGAGCCTCCTCCTTCCTCTGTGACTGTGGCTGGCTGTGCTGTGGTTTCCTCTTCACTCACTGTGAGCACAAAACATTAATGAGGTTTTAAAACCAGGCACTGAAACACAACATGAAGCAAAGAGACAGAAAATGAAGAAGAGATGAAAAGTAAAGAAACGACTGATACAGACTGTAAATAGTGACGTGAATATGATGCGTTCACTAACAGGTAAACTAACGCTGCTGTGTGTGTTGTTCTGACTGTCCGAGCTGAAAGTTGAAGATGCTCTTTTCAGAAAGATTCATGAAGTTCATTTGAAGCTGTCAGAGAGTCTTTATGGAATAATTGCATGATGATTTTCAAAGTAAAAGCTGGAGATGGCCCTTTCAGTTAGGAGGAAGTGAAGAGGAGGTGATGTTGTACCTGTGTGTCTGTCAGCTTCTCTGCTTTAACCACTGAACTGTGGTCAGAAACTAACATACACGGTGCAGCTGCAGGCTGTCAGTGAGCAGAGTTAATCTACAGACACGGTAACAGAAACATCAGAGAGCAGATTCATGATGGATGAATCAGTGTGTTTGTGTATCTGAACATCGTCCTGCTGTGGCCCTGACGACTCTGTCATAAACTGTGAGACATTTTTACACATTTACAAAGTGTCCACATGTTTATTGGACTATTTCCTGTTATTTTATCATTGATAATGCTGCTGTTTCATTAAACATCACGAGTGACGTTGTTGTTCATCCTGACAGAGTTTAGAGAGTTTTGAGGAGCTGTGTCATTCAATGATGTTTTGTTTCAATTGGGTCCCATCTGGGGTGCCACTTTTTATGTGACAGTTTGTTTGTTATTTTCTTTTTTAGGGGTGCCAGCCAGGTCTCTCTCCTAGCATTTAAGATTTTTGTTTTCTACCAAACATATCACAAAGGGAGCACACCATAAAAATGAACCCCCCACACACCTTGAATGACTTAAGTAACCTTAACCAATAATAACAGATTTCAGATTTCAAGATTTCAAGAATTTATTGTCATTACACAACAATTTACATCATTGGTAATGAAATTCTTAAATCCCAGGCTCTCCAAAAGAATATTAACAGCAATAGAGGCTGTCAACAAGAAAAGTCAAAAAAGATAATTTAGAAAATAAAATATAAAATAAAATTAAAGATAAATAATAAACTAGAGTAATAAAATAAGTAAAGACCTTAAAATATAAGTTAGACAAATAAAATATAAACTGTAAATGTAAACTAGGTATTATCAAGTAACATATATACAATAGATATATATACAATAGAAGAATATACACAATAGAAGTGGTGGAGTTGTTAAGAAGTGGTGGTGCTGTGAACAGAGTTTAAAAGTCTTATGGCCTGCAGGTATGAAGCTTCCCTGAGCCTGGTGGTTCGGGCTCGAATGCTGCAGAACCACCGGGTGTTCAGCTCGTCAGGCAGAGATGCAGACATCACCTCAGCACTGCTGATCTTCTTTTTGTAGTCCGTCAGAGTTTTTAATCCAGGCCCACATGCTCCTGGTGTTGGAGCCCTTGTAATGAGACTCCACTTTGTCCCTGTACTGTCTCTTTGCGCTGCTGATGGCTCTCCGGAGCGCGTACCTTGCGTACCTGGACCTTCCTGTACTCCTCCAAATCACCTGAGTTGTAGGCGTCTGTCCGTGCTTTAGTTTGGACTTCTCCAGTTAACCCAGGGCTTCTGATTGGGAGTGTCCAGGGCTGCTGATTGGGGAGTGTCTGATCGCATTAACAGTAATCCTCGGTACGACATCATCGATGCATTTTCCGATGTATCCAATGACCGCGTCCCATGTATGTGTTTATGTCTGTGTCCTTAAACACACACCACTCCGTCGTGCTGAAGCAGTCGCGCAGAGAGCCGAAGTCTGATTGGTCGGACCACTGCTGAATGGTCCGCGTCACCGGTCAAATCGTCACGCTTCAGTTTCTGCCTATAGGAAGGCAGCAGCAGAACTGAGGCGTGGTCAGATTGGCTGAAAGGAGGGTGAGCGAGGGGCCTTGTACGTGTCCGCTGTAAGGGGTGTAAACATGATCGAGTGTGTTCTCGCCACGCGTAGGGACAGCTTATGTGTTGGTGATTTCTCGGCAGGACTTTCCTCAGGTTTGGCGCTGTTAAAGTCCCCGGCTACAATAAACGCAGCCTCCGGCCGTGAGGTCTCTGTCCTGTCGATAACTCCATACAGCTCGTCCATGGCCTTGTTGTTGTCGTCGGCGTGTGGCGGAACATACACTGCTGTCATGACAACCGACGCGGGAGGTAATAAGGCCAGCATCTGATCATGAGGTGCTCCAGGTCCGGAGAACAGCCCGTAGAAATAATCTCCACATCTGAGCACCACTTGTTGTTCACCACCATGAAGCAGACACCTCCTCCCTTTGCTTGCTCTTCCCTGAATGAATTGTCCCAATTGGTCCTGTCCTGGTCGGTGAATGGAAAGTCCCTCGAGAACAATGGCGGAGTACGGGGATCGAAGGGGTCGAGCCAAGTTTCCGTGAAAACCAAAACGTTACAGTTTTTAATGTCCCATTGAAACGCCATCCTGCTCCGGAGTTCATCCAGCTTGTTATCCAGGGACTGATGAACATTAGCCAGAAGAATACTCGGTAGAGAGGAGGCCGGTTTTCACGTTTCCTCAGCCGGACTAGGACACCAGCCCGCGATCCCCTTTTCCTCCACCGCCTCCGCTGCTCAGGTTCAACAACAGGTAGGCTCCGCCATGGAGAGTACCCGTTGTACGCTGGTGGCGGTGGCGATGAAAACGTTTTTTCCACCACCGACCTAATGTGTAGAAGTTTTTCTCTATCATATTGTATGATAGGGCTCTCTTTAGCAGGTTGCATAACTTAAAAGAAGAAATAAATAACAAAATAGTGCAAAAAAACAGCAAAGTTGAGGGGAGAGCTCGAGACATGGCAGCCATCCTCGGCGCCATCTTGATAATCTGAAGTAAATCTGAAGAGACCAACACGTCAGGGAAACTGGAGCCGGTCGCTGCCAGGGGACAGACAGTGACCGGATTCCAGCAACGGTCCCAGCCTGACAGATGTCACACTGGTGAGCCTGACAAAGAAGGTTTGGCAACATACAACACTCAAACACAAGACAAGACAAAAGTGAAATGGAGACAAAAACAACCAGATAAGACATCCAGCACATCCCATACATAACTCACCTAATAGCAAAGGTGAACAACTAGCCAAGCTGATTGGAAGAAAAGCTCTCACTCACTGTTACTTAAATGGTTTAGCAGTTACTGCAATGCTTGACACAGGAGCCAATGAGTATGATTGATAGAGACTGGAAGAGCAAATACTTACCTGATACCACTGTAAGGCCACTCAGGTCATGTGAGAAATTCCGTGACTACCTGTACTATGCTCCACATTTCACCATCTACACGGATAACAATACTTTGACTTATGTCATGAGTACAGCAAAGCTCAACGCTGTTGGCCATCAGTGGGTTGGGGAACTTTCAGATTTCCAGTTTGACATTAAATACAGGCATTGGAAGTCAAATGCTGATGCCGACACTATCTCGCCTGCCTTTAGACAAGGAGATCTATGAAATGGCCTGTAGAGAGGAGCTCTGAGATGAGGCAGTACGTGCTACGTGGGATGGGAGTCAGGCAGCAGAGCGGAAGGGCGTGGCCTGGGTCGCTGCTCTCAACCTCTCCACACCAGACTCTCACCAACAGCCACCTTCATACTTGCCAACTATCTGCCATGATGATCTTGTGATGGCTCAAAGAGAGGATCGAGCCATTGGCAAAATCACTGAATTAAAGGGGTCCAACACAAAGTTAACTCATGAAGTACGGAACACAATGAGCGGAACCACAAGGAAGCTGCTGCATGAGTGGAACAAGTTGCATCTTGAAAATAATCTCCTGTACAGACGGACACATGACCGAAAGCAGCTGGTCCTTCCCTTTAAATATAGATTTGTGCTCTGACACTTGCTCTGAAACACCTTCACAATGAAATGGGCCATGTTGGCACAGAAAGGGTGCTCCACCTTGCAAGGCAGATATTTTACTGGCTGTCCATGGCAAAAGAAATTGAGGACTGTCACCCAAAAATGTCTATGTATCAAGTCCAAGAAGCCTGCCACACATATTCGTGCTCCCATGGGCAGCATCACATCCGGCTTCCCCTTAGAGCTAGTGTGTATTGACTATTTGCATTTAGAGACCAGTTTGGGAGGATATGAATACATCCTTGTTGTAGTTGATCATTTCACCAGATTCGCTCAGGCATATCCGACAAAGAACAAGAGTGGAAAAACAGCTGATGAACACATTTTTAGTGATTTTATACCCAGATTTGGATATCCATCTAAATTACACCACGACCAAGGTTACGAATTTGAGAACAAATTGTTTGAGACATTGCAAAAGCTGTCTGGAGTGAGACATTCTAGGACATCGCCTTGTCACCCTCAATGTAATCCAGCAGAACATCTGAACCGCACCATACTCCAGATGTTGAGAACGCTGACTGAAAGTGAAAAGCTGCGGTGGAAGGACCACCTACCGCATGTTATACACGCATACAACTGCACTCGTCATACTCTCATACTGGCTACTCACCCTTTTTCCTGCTCTATGGCCGTCCATCCACATCTCCCAGTCGATTTGTTGTTTGGCCTTGGTGGAGAAAAGGAATCATACTCAGCCAAAGGTTATGCAGAAAATGGGCTAAAAGAATGACTGAGGCATACCGGATTGCTAGTGAGAACAGTAAAAAATCTAGTGCAAGAGGAAAAGTGACATATGACAAGAAAACAAAAGAAGTTGGGCTGCAACCAGGAGACAGGGTTCTCGTCAGGAACCTCAGTGAACGTGGATGACCTGGTAAATTAAGGTCATTCTGGGAGAAGGACATTTACATTGTCAAGAGTCAACTTGCAGACAATCCAGTATATACTGTTCACCCTGAGTCTGGAGACAAGCAGAAAACCAGAACACTGCACCGCAACCTTTTGGTGCAAGTAAAAAACTTACCTGTTGAAGTTGTCCCATCCTATGCCAGGCCAATCCCTGGAAGAAAAACACATCCTGAACAACACAAAGGTAAAGTGAAAGAGACACCGAAGCACACAGGAATAACGACAAATAGTGACAATTCAAATTGATTCGGATGATGAATGTAACCCAGGATACTGGTTAAGAATACCTGTAGAAAGAACGGAACAGAAACCTTATACCAACCTTTAGCAACTTACTATGTCTCCAAGACATCCTCGAGTATCAGTGAGAGAAACAGTCGTACCAGCATCTACAAGGAGAGAAAGTTTCAATGTGCCTGAACACTTACCAAATCCTGAGCTTGAGCCCGGAGCACTTACCTGCTCCAGCCCGGTGTCTGAGCTGGAGCAGGTAAGTGCTCGGGCTCAAGCTCAGGGCTCAAGCTGAGAGAAGAAGCCAAAGAGAATCAATAAAGGAATGAGAACCATCCTGTCTGTGCCACCACTTGCAGAGTACATTCACTCTGAGGTCAGAAGATCAGCTCGTGAGAGGAAGACACGACAAATCCTCACATGAGTCGCTGGGTGAACCATCAGTGCAAACACATGCTACTGTTAACTTAGTAGCTGGCCATACTGCATCTTACTTATCTACACAGATCCTGCGAGAGCTCTGTCACTTTGAGCCCAGCGCTGCTAATACTTTACCTGTGACCTGAATAAACTCTACATCTGTGAACTGAAGACTTCTCCGGTTTGTTCTTGGGCCTTCCAACTAAAGAATCAGGGCTAACAATATCACACTGTGTTTTTCTGAAATGCATTGCAAACGCATCTGCATTCACATGATCCAAAAAAAAAAAAGGGTAATATACATCCTTCCCAAACGTGTCCTTGTCATTGTACCTGCGTTAGTGGAATTCTGAAGCTCCTAAATACAGCTACACTAACAGTCAGATGTTTTTCTGTAAGCTTTCCCACTGTTCTCCACATGTATCTTATGAAGCACACGTAACACAGCTGGTGGTCTGTCCATGAGGTTTTTACATGCCCACCTGGTATCACAGGTGCATGTCTTTATGAACTGACAGCCATCTCTGGTGAACACAGGAGCCTGACATATATACACATAAAAACAGGCCTCGGCCTCAGGGACTGCTCTCACTGCATCATCAGTAACAAAGACGTGCATTGCAGTGCATGTAAAAGGGTTAGGGTACATGCTAACATGGCAGTGACAGGACGCTCTCATTTTTTGGGAAATGTTTAGGAGGGAGAAAAGGATTCGGTTTTAAAACTGCAAGCGATGTGGATGTTCATGTATAACATAACATGCATGAAGTCACTTCAGTCACTGATTAGCAATGACACTGGTTTCTATATTTAAAAATGTTGCCGACTTCAGCTGGGTCTCATATTTTAGTAATGCACTTGATCATCATTAATGTCTGCAGAGGCCTTACTTACTAATATAAGAGGAAATACCCTGCGGTCAGGACAGTGTGTGGGATGTGAAGAACGTGGAGCCTCCTCTGTGTCGCAGCAGACTCGTCTTGGTCCACGTCTTCGTGATCTGTCTCCTCACACAGCAGAATATTTCATTATTACCTCAAAAGGTTAGACCTTAGATAAATGATTATTTTTCCCTGGATCAATACTTTATGAATATAAACTAGACACAGCACACATTGGTCAGTCTCACAGCAGCTAAAGTCAGAGCAGAGAGGAGACTCACCGCTTCACGTCCACACACTGCAAATGAATTGCGCATGTGTAAAGCAGACACCGATATTAACATTTACCAAATACAGGACGAAATTGATTTAAGTAATATGGGGCTACACAAAGCATTTAAGTAATAAGTTATTCTGAGAAGTGATGGCCTGTTTCAGTCACAAAATAAAAAAACAAACCAAGAATCGACAGAAAAAAGTTAATCTGTATATCTAAACATATTTAGGGTGTTTTTTACACACTTTTCTCTCCCACAAGGTTATTACTCTCTCCTAAAGCGTCCATTACAATTACATGCAAATTGAAAAAATATGCAAATTAGGCAATGGCGTCATTTAGCGACTTCTAGGGCAGCCAATAGCTGCTTTCCTTACTGAGGAGTTGGCAACACTGGTGGAAAGTGACGGCTGCTGCTCGTTCCTCCTGATCCAGACATGCCTTTCTGTTTCTGTAGCTTTTTTCTTCACAGGCAGGAACTTATTAGTTTGATTCCTTTTCATTGGTCCTATTCTTGTTCTTTCTCTGGGTGTCTACTGATGAAATCATATTTCATATTTTCTTTAGTTACTCAGTCAAGTCACAAAATAATGTGTTTCCTAAAGCTGAAGTAAGTTTACCTTTAGCTCATAACTTTAAAATCAGAACTCATCCAAAGAAAACTATCTGAAGTCGGATCACATTCAGAGTCTGGTGAGGTGGCTGCTTTCAATCTGAGCTGTGTGACCTTCAGACTGTAGACAGACTGACAGATTTCTTTACATGCAGTCAGCGCTGCAAACCTGTTGGTCTGCCTCCACCTGAGCCCCGCCCACAGATATATGTCAGCAGGTAAACAGGTAGACCTTCATCACTTCACAACGAAGCCTCAACATGTTCACCGACATGTGCAGAAAAACGGCCGCATGCTTCTTTATTTTGGTGTTGATATTTTACCTGAAGCCTGTTTCTGGTGGTGAGTTATTAATGTTAGCATGTTATGTGTTTGGATTTAAATCATAATCTCTGTATTCAATCATAATTTCTGTATCAGTTTATATTAATTATAATCTGTGTACTCTGTTTATATCAATCGTAATCTCTGTACTCAGTTTATATTAATCATATAATTTATATTAATTATAATCATAATCTCTGTATAATCTGTGTAGTTTATATTAAATAATCTCTGTATAGTTTATCTCTGTATCAGTTTATATTAACCATAATCTCTGTATCAGTTTATATTAATCTAATCTCTGTATCAGTTTATATTAACATAATCTCTGTACTCAGTATATTAAACATAATCTCTGTATCAGTTTATATTAATCATAATCTCTGTATCAGTTTATATTAACCATAATCTCTGTATCAGTTTATATTAACCATAATCTCTGTATCAGTATTAACAGTTTATATTAATCATAATCTCTGATACTCAGTATCTTAATCATAATCTCTGTTTATATTAAACATAATCTCTGTATCAGTTTATATTAATCATAATCTCTGTACTCAGTTTATATTAAACTAATCTCTGTTTATATTAACCATAATCTAATCTGTGTATCAGTTTATATTAATTATAATCTGTCTGTATCAGTTTATATTAACCATAATCTCTGTACTCAGTTTATATTAAACATAATCTCTGTACTCAGTTTATATTAATCTGTACTGTATAATCTGTGTATCAGTTTATATTAATCATAATCTGTGTATCAGTTTATATTAATCATAATCTCTGTACTCAGTCAGTTTATATTAAACATAATCTCTGTTTATCATTTATATTAACCATAATCTGTTTATATTAATCATAATCTCTGTACTCAGTTTATATTAAATATAATCAATCTCTGTATCAGTTTATATTAATCATAATCTCTGTACTCAGTCTGTGTTGATCGTTTAGTTTATCTTAATCTGCAGTCAGGTTAAGATGTTCAATCGTTCACTGTCTGTAAATCACAGTCACTGCTGATCCGGCAGCTGCTGGTTAACGTGAAAAAAGCGGATTATCATCCTTGAAGTTAAAATGAACGTTATTCAGTGATGTTGTTTGTTATGAACATGTTGGAGCTGTTAGTCCGTTGCTACCTAACCTCAGCTCACTAGCCTCCGCGTTAGCTTACGGAGCTAAAGTTAGCTGCAGTTAGCTCGTTACATTTACTTCGGTAACGTTTCTGAAACATTTCTCTACAGAGCTCACGGTGACATCTTTTAATTTACCCCCAGAAAACCAGTAACGCGTAATTTTAGCTAACGTTAGCAAACTCTATGCCGTACAACACCAGCGACGTGTAACGGAAGATAACCATGGCGGACGGAAGCTAAGCTAACTGTATAGTCATAACTGTAAGTAGCCCTGCAGCACGTAACGTTAGCTAACATGCGCTAATTTTAAATCAGATTGGCTGGCTCTCACCTTGACTTAGCTGAAAGCTTAGCGTGCAAGCGTTAGCTGCCTTAAGCTAAAGCCAGCGTGCGTTAGCTAACGTTACGTCCTGCTGGTTTTCCAGGTGTCGTCTTCACCTGTCGTGTTGACGAGATATTTTCATAAAAAGAGCTCAACATGTCCAGTGACACCACGAGCACGAGAAACGTTTGAGTAACATTACTCAAACGTGCTAACGTTAGCATCACTTCTCTCAGGTGTTTTAGATCAACAGGTGACCCATGACGTATTTCCGGTTGGGAAAAATATCGAGAGCGAGGAAAAGTTTCAAACAGAGAGCGAGCAGCTGCAGCTAATCACACATCTGCGCTCTGTCACAGTTTATACACTCGAGACAAAAACTTTATTCGCCACAAGATTATTTTTAACCTCTCAGTTTTATGTTTTTACGCCCTCAAGTTCCTGATCCTGTGCTCGTTTAATTTGTGTCATTTGCGCTCTCATGATTATGACAGCTAAATGACGACATAAAAAACAGGAAGTGTTGCCTTCGTGTGTGCAAAGTATGTGTGAAACCACAGAGAAGAGTAAAGAGAAAGGCCTCATGTTTGGTCAGTTCAGTCAAATCTAATCAGAAAAAAGACTTTTATTCACATTCACTAAAACTGTCTCTCTGTCTTGACACTAACATGAGACAGATAATTTGTGATAAAAATCACCTTTCCACCTGCTGCCTCTCAGGCCATTTAAAAAAGAGATTATACACTGCTTCAAAAAAATGTAAAGGGAACACTAAAATAACACATCCTAGAGATCTGACACAATGAATGAAATATTCTTATTAAATACTTTGTTCTTTACATAGTTGAATGTGCTGACAACAAAATCACACAAAAATTATCAATGGAAATCAAATTTATTAACCCATGGAGGTCTGGAGGTCTGGATTTGGAGTCAGTCACTCAAAATTAAAGTGGAAAAACACACTACAGGCTGATCCAACTTTGATGTAATGTCCTTAAAACAAGTCAAAATGAAGGCTCAGTAGTGTGTGTGGCCTCCACGTGCCTGTATGACCTCCCTACAACGCCTGGGCATGCTCCTGATGAGGTGGCGGATGGTCGGATGGTCCTGAGGGATCTCCTCCCAGACCTGGACTAAAGCATCCGCCAACTCCTGGACAGTCTGTGGTGCAACGTGGCGTTGGTGGATGGAGCGAGACATGATGTCCCAGACGTGCTCAATTGGATTCAGGTCTGGGGAACGGCAGGCCAGTCCATAGCATCAATCTTCTTTCTCCTTTAGACCAGGAGGAACCAAACCGCACCAGCATTTCTCAGGGGTCTAATCTCACCTACCTAATGGCAGTGACCTCTGACATGGAGGGCGGCCCCCAATCCAAAGAAATGCCACCCACCACACCACTCCAAACCTGACCCACTGCCAGCTGTAAGGCTCCCAGCAAAGACACCATCGGTGCTGGCAAATCCAGTGGGCAAAAGCCAAACGTGCACGGTGTTGGGCTGTAAGCACAACCCCCACCTCCGGGCCCTCAAACCCTCAGACTGTTTCTGACCGTTTGATACAGAGGTCATTTGGCATCCGTGGCCTACGCAGGGCTGAATTGTGCTCCTCCTGTTCCTCCTTGCAAAAGGCGAGATGGCCACAGGTCCTGCTGCTGGGAAGGTGAATGTTGCCCTCCTGCACGTTCCACCACCTGCAATGTACTGGACACGTTGTCTGTCCACATCTCCATGTACGTTCCTGTGGATGCTCTGGACACTCTCTTTTTATTTTCTTCTTTCTCCTTTAGACCAGCCAAACATGATTCAACAAACATGTCTTCTTTAGCCACAGTGGCTCCCACACCATGTGCCATCCTGGATGAGCCACCTGATCTTTTGTGAACCGGACCACTAGATGCTGGATAAAGATAACATGAGTTTGACTGTGTACAATTTCCAGAAAGCCTAGTGGTCTGTTGGTCAACATCAACGACACTTGTCTAAGTGGACAGGAATATACCAACAATGATTGACTTGGAGTTACATTGTTTTGATTGACTGTGGTTGGCTACCTTTAAGTGCTATGTTACTGACTTTATGTATACACACACACACACACACACACATGCTGATGTGCTGACTGTGGAGGTGAAGAGTCCTTTTTATGTTTCTAACCATTTTAACTGTTTGATCTTTCCTACTCTCTTTTTATTTTCTTCTTTCTCCTTTAGACCAGCCAAACATTTCAGCTAAACCTGGTGACGTCCATCTCAGCTGTAAGGCTCCCACAAAGACACCATCGGTGCTGTCCAGTGGATCCGAAAAGACCTGAATACATCCGTACGTGACGGGACGTTATTCCGTGAACAATCTTTTGTGAACCGGACGATGGAGATAACATGTTAAAGATCAACGACACAGGAATATACCAGTGCTAGTTACTGACAGGAAACCATGAACGGGACCCCAATCTTCCTGGAGGTTAAAGATCCAGAGTGGCCACGTGACGGACACAGAAACCATAGAAAACCAGAGCACACACTGAAAACCAGAGCACACATAATGTGATACATACAGTGATTAACACATTTTTAGGCCACCTGCAAACACAAATATTTTAGAAATCCGTCAAAAACATGTTTAAGACTAAAAACTGTATTGTTGGACATACTGGTGGATTAACCCATAACAGAAACATAAAAATATTTTGGTAATCAAGTTAATTTAGGGCACCTTACACTGGGTGGTGGTCTAATAAATCTGTTAAGCACTGTATATTTTATTAAAGGTCAGCATGTGAACAGTGGCTCTCACCTCACAGAGATAATTAGCTAATGTTGAGATTTCCACTGCATCGATCTGACTTGCTGAACACACCCGTGGCTGTATGAAACATGCTGAGCTAGGAGAGCCTCTGTAAAGTAAAGTGGATGGGCCTGTCCTTAATACTTTAATACTCCTCGGTGACTTCAGACGGTTGCTGCTGTGTCTCATGAAGACGCACAAACGTTCCAGTAACATCGGAGATTATGTAAATTTACAGCTTGCAGTGAGATGAAGTTGGAATATCTCAGCTGTCACTTTATTCAGTGTCCATTATATAATCACCAAGGTGAAGCCAATCAATAGATCATTATACAAAAGCGTTTATCAAGCGTTTATTATCAAGTTTCTCAAATGAAATCAGTGACACAGCTCCTGACAGACTGAACATCTGTCACTTGTGGAACAGAGCAGTTCACTCCTCAAACAGGATCTATCCATCCATCAGAGAAAGTGAAATGTCGCCATTCCTCCGGCCTGTGCTGGCTGTGGCATGATTCGCTGTAAGAAATGAAGGACAGGATCTACAGTCCTCGTCATAACGTTCAGATGAAGCAAACTGAGGGGTGAAACAACAACTTGGTGCTTCTGTTCCAGACGTAAAGAAAGCCTCAGTTTTCCATGTAGATCCTCACTTATTTGAGAATGTGAACATTAAGCTCCACGTGTTATTTTTCCAGAAAGCTTGAGGAAACAAATGCTCAATGAGAGACCGCTTTGAATTACAGAGGCTAGGCAGGAAGTGATGTCAGGACTGTTTATTTGAGGCTTCAGCAGTCGATGAAATCAAGGTAGCATCCTCCTTTTATTGCCAAACGCCCTCTTTGTTTCCACAGACAGTGTCACTCTGAAGTGCAGTGGAGTGGTAGTGGCAGAGAGGGAATGTGTCTCTAACAAGAGGAACCTTTGCAGATATCTTCTAGATTTGTCTTCCTCAGACTGCTGAAGCCTCACCTTGGTGTCAGCTGAACTTCCACAGCCCCTGATCAGCCAATCAGCTGTGAGCAGAGCAAGAAAGGATAGGGCACCAAGGTTATTCTTATTTAAGTCACCGCTTGCCTGACCTGTCTGCTTTTTGCTCTTTACAGGTACATTTCCTGTGTTTTTCCTGGAAGTGCTGTACTGGATTGGTGGTGGGTTAGGGTTAGGGTTATTGATTTTACTTACTGTCTTTATTATATCCAAAAAACAACAATGTATGAGGCCTAAAACTGCCAGAATCAACACCCTGGATCCAGATGAGGATGCTGTGTCTGCCAACATTAGTGAGGAAGAAGAAGAAGTTTTTCTCAATGATGATAAAAAGCGCATTTTTTAGAATTTTGTTATTTTTGACAAAAAAATGTTATTAAAACAATTATGTACAATATATTTTTGAATATATATGAATAAAAATGATGCTGTTGGTTTTCTGACCAACAGTGTGAAACTCAGTGTGTCCTTTCATTTTAGTTGTATTTGTACAGATTTTACACTTTACACACCTTTTCTACAGTGACTCGACTTCCTGTGACTCGTGGAACATGACACAGAGACTTTTTCCTTCTCACCTTAAACTCCACAGAAGTTAGTTTGAACACCACAGTCTACTCTGAATATGAGAGGTCTTTTTTTATTCCTGTTTGCTCGACACGTGAGCTCCATTTTGTTGCTTCAGAGCTGCTCGGCCTCGTGCCTCGAATGCTGGCTTGTGTTCCAGCAAAGTGGTCAGGGAGGTTCAGTGACAAAGGACAAACTACTGTGCAAAACAAAGACATTTCAAAAGTCACTGAGCTGAAAAAGAGAAGGTCAAAATGAGCTTTTGATTCCATAGCGAATAATACTTGGGCCCTGACATTTATTACAGTATTTTCTGAAAGGCTTAAAGATGATCAGTGATTGTTGGAGGAGCATCTCTGAAACCACAAACACGTGTAGGAGATCTGTCAAACTGTATGCACGCTCTCCGCTTCACACTCAGTTTGTAATATTAGCACACTTTGCTAAACTACAAACACGACTCACTGCTTTACGCTCAGTAGCTCAAGATAACACTACATGTGAGCAGATCCCACAAAGAAGGTGACATTTAGCCTAATTTATTTCTGTTCTTTTTGTCTAGGAGGAAGGTTTTTGTTTCTTCTGTTGTCTGAGATATTATTTCCATGTTAGGAGACCGGTGTGTTGATGTGTTTACAGACCACATGTATGACCGAACTTTTTGTTTTCTGCACACAGAAAATACAAAAGCCTCAAGTGTTCATCATCAAGTGTTCATTTATAATGTAGTAATTAATAACATCAGTGTGTAGTTGATGTCTCTCCTGATGTCACTGAAGGAAGAAGGTGAGAGCACGCTAAGAAACTTTCTACTCTACCATGTTTATCTGACAGCTTTAGTTACTTCACAAATTCAGATTTTTACACAAAACACACAAAGACTTTGTAAAATCTGATGTTTTTATTTCCATAAATTAATGTTTGAATTTAATTTTCCTGTAAAATCATTTGTTTCAGGTATTCTTCTTCTCATCTGAATAATGTGAATTATTGTAATGTGTGTGAATAATGTGAATGATTGTAATGTGTGTGAATAATGTGAATGATTGTAATGCATGTGTGAATAATTTGGAGGTTTGAGCATTGTGAAGGTGTCACTTCACTTTGGGCTCTGGGTCATTGTGACGGCATTTCTCACTATTTTCACTCTTTTTACAAAGCAAACAATCAATCAATGGATCAATGGAGAAAAGAATCAGCAGATTGATCCAGAATGAAAAGAATCATTAGCTGCAGTCCCAAAATACAAACTAGTTGAAAATGATCCACCTCAACCAACTCCAACAGTAAAATCCTGCTTTTACATTAATGAGGAGGAAGAATCATCTAATGAGAGAACAGACAACAGGACAACAGACACAGGGGACACTTTACTGACACAGGACTTTACTTTATGGACTTTAACTTTACTGAGCACTTTACTGAGCATTTACTTTATGGACTTTAACTCCACTTTACTGACTTTGAGGACTTTACTTTATGGACTTTAACCACTTTACTGGCACTTTACTTTACTTTATGGACTTTACTTTGTGGACTTTAACCACTTTACTGAGACAGGACTTTACTTTATGGACTTTACTTTATGGACTTTAACTTTACTGAGCCACTTTACTTTACTTTACTTTATGACTTTAACTCCACTTTACTGAGCACAGGACTTTACTTTATGGACTTTAACTCCACTTTACTGACACAGGACTTTACTTTATGGACTTTAACTCCACTTTACTGACTTTACAGGACTTTACTTTATGGACTTTAACTCCACTTTACTGAGCACAGGACTTTACTTTATGGACTTTAACTTTAACACTTTACTGGAGGACTTTACTTATTTACTTTAACTCCACTTTACTGAGCAGGTGGACTTTATGGACTTTAACTTTGCCACTTTACTTTACTTTAACTTACTTGAGCACAGGACTTTACTTTATGGACTTTAACTCCACTTTACTTTACTGAGCAGGACTTTAACTTTACTTTACTGACTTTACTGGACTTTATGGACTTTATGGACTTTACTTTACTTTACTCTTTATGGACACTTTACTGAGCAGGACTTTACTTTATGGACTTTAACTCACTTTACTTTTACTTTTTATGCACTTTACTTTAGACTTAACTGAGCACAGGACTTTACTTTATGGACTTTAACTCCACTTTACTGAGACAGGACTTTACTTTATGGACTTTATCCACTTTACTGGACTTTACTTTTACTCCACTTTTACTGACTGAGCAGGACTTTGCTTTATCCACTTTACTGGACTTTACTTTATGGACTTAGGACTTTTAACTCCACTTTACTGAGCAGGACTTTACTTTATGGACTTTACTTTATGGACTTTAACTCCACTTTACTTTACTTTACTGACTTTAACTCCACTTTTACTTTATGGACTTTACTTTATGGACTTTAACTCCACTTTACTGAGCACAGGACTTTACTTTATGGACTTTAACTCCACTTTACTGAGCAGGACTTTACTTTATGGACTTTAACTCCACTTTATGGACTTTAACTCCACTTTACTGAGCAGGACTTTACTTTATGGACTTTAGCTCCACTTTACTGACACAGGACAGGACTTTACTTTATGGACTTTAACTCCACTTTACTGAGCACAGGACTTTACTTTATGGACTTTAACTCCACTTTACTGACACAGGACTTTACTTTATGGACTTTAACTCCACTTTACTGAGCACTTTACTGACTTTGGACTTTACTTTATGGACTTTAACTCCACTTTACTGAGCGGACTTTACAGGACTTTACTTTACTGACACAGGACTTAACTTTATGGACTTTAACTCCACTTTACTGAGCAGAGGACTTTACTTTATGGACTTTAACTCCACTTTTATGACTTTACTGACACTTTAGGACTTTACTTTATGGACTTTGGACTTTACTTTACTCCACTTTACTGAGCAGGACTTTAACTTTTTGGACTTTATGGACTTTAACTCCACTTTACTTTACTTTTTACTTTGCCACTTTACTGACTTTGCAGGACTTTACTTTATGGACTTTAACTTTAACTGACGACTTTAACTTTTCACTTTACTGACACAGGACTTTACTTTATGGACTTTAACTCCACTTTACTGAGCACAGGACTTTACTTTATGGACTTTAACTTTACTGGACTTTACTTTATGGACTTTAACTCCACTTTACTTTACTGACACAGGACTTTACTTTATGGACTTTACTTTACTTTAACCACTTTACTGAGCACAGGACTTTACTTTATGGACTTTAACTCCACTTTACTGAGCACAGGACTTTACTTTATGGACTTTAACTCCACTTTACTGAGCAGGACTTTACTTTAAGACTTTAACTCCACTTTACTGCAGGACTTTACTTTACTTTACTTTATGGACTTTATGGACTTTTTACAGGACTTTAACTCCACTTTACTGACACAGGACTTTACTTTATGGACTTTAACTCCACTTTACTGACACAGGACTTTACTTTATGGACTTTAACTCCACTTTACTTTACTTTGCTCCACTTTACTGGCACTTTGCTACTTTACTTTAACTCCACTTTACTGAGCACAGGACTTTACTTTATGGACTTTAACTCCACTTTACTGACACACTTTACTGGACTTTACTTTATGGACTTTAACTTTACTCCACTTTACTGACTTTACTTTACTTTTACTTTTACTTTGCTTATTTTGCATGGACTTTAACTCCACTTTACTTTACTGAGCAGGACTTTACTTTATGGACTTTAACTCCACTTTACTGAGCAGGACTTTAACTTTATGGACTTTATGGACTTTACTTTACTTTTATTTTTATGGACCACTTTACTGGACTTTACTCCACTTATATGACTTTAACTCCACTTTATTGCACAGGACTTTACTTTATGGACTTTAACTCCATTTTACTGAGCAGGACTTTACTTTATGGACTTTTAACTCCACTTTACTGAGCAGGACTTTACTTTAACTCCACTTTACTGGACTTTACTTTATGGACTTTAACCACTTTACTTTACTGACACAGGACTTTACTTTATGGACTTTAACTCCACTTTACTGACACAGGACTTTACTTTATGGACTTTAACTCCACTTTACTGAGCACAGGACTTTACTTTATGGACTTTAACTCCACTTTACTGGACTTTACTTTATGGACTTTAACCTTTTGCAACTCCTTTACTTTACTGACACAGGACTTTACTTTATGGACTTTAACTCCACTTTACTGACACAGGACTTTACTTTATGGACTTTAACTCCATTTACTCTTTACTGACACTTTACTTTATGGACTTTACTTTAGGACTTTACTTTATGGACTTTACTTTACTTTAACCACTTTACTGAGCAGGACTTACTTTATGGACTTTAACTCCACTTTACTGACACTTTAGGACTTTACTTTATGGACTTTACTTTAACTTTACTTTATTTCCACTTTACTGAGCGCAGTTTAGTTTAAAGATGACTTTAGTTTAATGTGTTTGTTTTAAATCAGAACAATAAATGATGATTATTATTCAGTTCAGAAGTGATGCTCTGTGGTGACAGCAGTGATGACATCATCATAGTCATCATCCAATCCAATCCTCTCAGCCTGAGTGGGCGGGGTCGTCACCATGGAGACGGGCAGGTCATTTCCTGCAGTCAGAGCAGGTCAGAGAGAAAATGTAGATAATTTATCAACTTCTGTTAGAGACAACTGTCAATCATCAACACCAGAGAGATTGATTGATTGATTGATTAATTGACTTGACTGATTAACTGTAAGGTCAGTGATTCAGAGTGTTACCTGTGTGCCTTCGTCGATATAAAGACAGCCATGAGGACAGTGGAGATGCAGTACGGACAGAAGACCACCAGGTGGAGGAGCAGCCTGAACACAAGATGGAGGGAAGGGGAGACAGGGGGCGGGGCTGCGGAGGTGGGCGGGGCTGTAAGGCTGTAAGGTGGGCGAGGCCATGGTTGAAGGTTTACCTGTGGAGAGAATCCCACCTGGTCAGGTGAATCTCTGGATGAAATAAGTCCTGAAATCAAAGGGAACCTCCTCACCTGAGACAGAGATCCAGCTGGGTGGAGACTCTCCATGACTGCTGATGTGACACTTGTAGAGGCCTTCATCAGACTTGGAAACATGGCGGATGGTCATGTGACCTGCAGACTCAGGCCTGATGAGGGAGCCATCTTTATAGAAAGCAGCTGGGAGGTTGGAGGGAGGGGTCTTTGTTTTACAGTGCAGAGTGACATTATCATCTCCCTCCATCACAGGGAGGACAGGACTCTGCAGGATCACTGATCCACCTCAACACAGAGACAAACTACAGCATTTCATCCATTTACATACAGCTTCATCAATACTAACTCCACAGTCTGATCTTACCAGTGACAGTGATGTTGATGGTGTTACTGGTTGTTCCATCTCTGGACTCACACCAGTAAACTCCACTTTCCAATGTGGACGATGTAGCTGATGTTACAGGAAGAACCAGCTGATGTTCCCCAGTCAGCTCACACTGAGTCCTGGTTTCTGTGGTTGTGTTCCTCCTCAGCGTCCATCCATCAGAGCTGTCGTCCTCACAGCTCAGAGAGACAAACTCTCCTTTAAACAGCTGAGAGCTGCTGGGACCTCACAGTCAGACCAGCTGGAGGACAGAGGGGACGACATGTAAACATTTTTCATTTACCTGAATTTCTTTTTTACAACCATCTGAACTGGACTCCCAGCTCAGGTAGTTCCTTGTTGACAGCTCCCTCTGGTGGACTTAAGGAGCTCCTGCACTCTGTCCCTCATTATTGGTAGTTAGACGTGCTTTACATTATCATCATGATTGCACAGTGACTTTGAATCATTAACACTGAATCCTCTGAACAAAGTCTGATAAGGTCCATAGAGTCCACATGAGGACCCTTGTGGATGTGATGAATTATGGATTTGGACACATGTTTGAAATCTACAGTGGGGCAAAAAAGTATTTAGTCAGCCACCAATTGTGCAAGTTCTCCCACTTAAAAAGATGAGAGAGGCCTGTAATTTTCATCATAGGTACACTTCAACTATGAGAGACAGAATGGGGGAAGAAAGAATCCAGGAAATCACATTGTAGGATTTTTAATGAATTAATTGGTAAATTCCTCGGTAAAATAAGTATTTGGTCACCTACAAACAAGCAAGATTTCTGGCTCTCACAGACCTGTAACTTCTTCTTTAAGAGGCTCCTCTGTCCTCCACTCGTTACCTGTATTAATGGCACCTGTTTGAACTCGTTATCAGTATAAAAGACACCTGTCCACAACCTCAAACAGTCAGACTCCAAACTCCACTATGGCCAAGACCAAAGAGCTGTCAAAGGACACCAGAAACAAAATTGTAGACCTGCACCAGGCTGGGAAGACTGAATCTGCAATAGGTAAGCAGCTTGGTGTGAAGAAATCAACTGTGGGAGCAATTATTAGAAAATGGAAGACATACAAGACCACTGATAATCTCCCTCGATCTGGGGCTCCACGCAAGATCTCACCCCGTGGGGTCAAAATGATCACGAGAACGGTGAGCAAAAATCCCAGAACCACACGGGGGGACCTAGTGAATGACCTGCAGAGAGCTGGGACCAAAGTAACAAAGGCTACCATCAGTAACACACTACGCCGCCAGGGACTCAAATCCTGCAGTGCCAGACGTGTCCCCCTGCTTAAGCCAGTACATGTCCAGGCCCGTCTGAAGTTTGCTAGAGAGCATTTGGATGATCCAGAAGAGGATTGGGAGAATGTCATATGGTCAGATGAAACCAAAATAGAACTTTTTGGTAAAAACTCAACTTGTCGTGTTTGGAGGAGAAAGAATGCTGAGTTGCATCCAAAGAACACCATACCTACTGTGAAGCATGGGGGTGGAAACATCATCATGCTTTGGGGCTGTTTTTCTGCAAAGGGACCAGGACGACTGATCCGTGTAAAGGAAAGAATGAATGGGGCCATGTATCGTGAGATTTTGAGTGAAAACCTCCTTCCATCAGCAAGGGCATTGAAGATGAAACATGGCTGGGTCTTTCAGCATGACAATGATCCCAAACACACCGCCCGGGCAACGAAAGGAGTGGCTTCGTAAGAAGCATTTCAAGGTCCTGGAGTGGCCTAGCCAGTCTCCAGATCTCAACCCCATAGAAAATCTTTGGAGGGAGTTGAAAGTCCGTGTTGCCCAGCGACAGCCCCAAAACATCACTGCTCTAGAGGAGATCTGCATGGAGGAATGGGCCAAAATACCAGCAACAGTGTGTGAAAACCTTGTGAAGACTTACAGAAAACATTTGACCTCTGTCATTGCCAACAAAGGGTATATAACAAAGTATTGAGATGAACTTTTGTTATTGACCAAATACTTACTTTTCCACCATAATTTGCAAATAAGTTCTTTAAAAATCAGACAATGTGATTTTCTGGATTTTTTTTTCTCATTTTGTCTCTCATAGTTGAGGTATACCTATGATGAAAATTGGAGACCTCTCTCATCTTTTAAGTGGGAGAACTTGCACAATTGGTAGCTGACTAAATACTTACCCTAACCCACTATATCTATGTCATTCTGATTTCCCATACAGTCATTTTAATGTAGTTATTTTAGTCTATTCTGAGCACAAAACATCTATTTCCTGTATGTGTGTCTGTGAGGGATGAGGGATCCCTCTGCTGATTGATCTTCCTGAAGTTTTTTCCTCTTTTATTGAAGGTTTTTTCTTTCAAGGCTCTGAGGACAGATGGCTGTCTGATGCTGCTCAGATTGTAAAGTCATCAGAAGCACATTTTGATTTTGATGTTCATAAATAAAGCTGATTGATCCCTGAGAACATCCAGACTAAATGAGTCTGTAAAGTCTGTAAGGCAGCTCACAGGAAACGTTTCCAAAAGCAGCCTGACGTCCTGCTGCTGTTTGTAAGAAGCTGCTCCACACACCTCAGAATATGAAGGTGTTGGACAGACTGATAATGATGAGTTTCAGAGGGTTCATGGCTCAGAGGAAGCAGAGACACATTCACAGTCCAGTTCACTCACCTTGGTTTGTTGTGCAGCTCAGCAGCGAGGTCACAACTAAAGAGAGACGACAGCAGTGAAGTGAAGACGGACTCATGTTGGTTTGGATGGAGACAGGCACTTTATCTTTACTAACACTTTATACATAACCCTGCTGACATCACTGTGACATCATCAGGGTTGTTTTCTCCTCTGTAGGCACAGACGAGGTTTAACAACTGTTTTCACAGGAGGACTAATCAGTGAACTCGATCAGTCAAATCTCTTCCTTTAACAGACAACAGTGGCCTCACAGCTGTGAAAGAACAGCTCTGAAATTTAGAAATGCTGCCAAAATATTCTCACATCGTCTCAAAGTCACATTCCCACTAAATGAATGTGATGTTTGGTGTTCTGGAGACGTTCTTACCAGCTGAAGTGATGTAAAAAAGAAATGTTAAAATGACATTGTCCACCCAGCCCGACTGTACTTACAGAGCAGCCACAGCAGAGATGTTCCCTCCATCCTGACACTCGTTATATTACAGCCACACTTTGATCAGTTCATGCTCACATCAAGTCAGAGCCTCCTCCTTCCTCTGTGACTGTGGCTGGCTGTGCTGTGGTTTCCTCTCCACTCACTGTGAGCACAAAACATTAATTGAGGTTTTAAAACCAGGCCACTGAAACACAACATGAAGCAAAGAGACAGAAAATGAAGAAGAGATGAAAAGTAAAGAAACGACTGACACAGACTGTAAATAGTGATGTGAATGTGATGCGTTCACTGACTCCCTCTCTGAAATTCATCATGGCGGAGGGTGTTTCGAAGTCCGGGATCGATCCATCCTCTCCCAGCGATGACTCACAGACCTGAAACTCCACCCCCTGCCCTTTTCTCCTTTTCTGTCTCCAGTGAAGAGGAACTACAGTTAAAGTGGCTCTGGAGGAAGGGAGGCGCTGTCTGGAAGGAGCTGAGCAAACCGGGCCTTCATTCAGACAGCCTCGACACCTCTGACCAGGCTCGCTGGGCGTTGTTCTTTGGGTGCTTCTCTTTCACCCTCACAGACTGTCCAGACTCCCAGATCCAGATCCAGAGACCCGATGATCTCACTCGTCTGTTCTCTCCAGAAGAAACGTCCTCCAACATAAAACACCATCCTTCCTTAAACCTGTGTGGTACCTGCAGCCATTTTTCCTGTCAGTCACATGTTGTCAGTCCTGAGACAGCGTTTCTGCTGGTTCTCTGTGGCAGCAAACACCTGAATGAACCTTGCAGGATGTTCATCTGTACCAAGGCTTCCCGTCGTCCTCCTGCTGGTCTTCTTCACTCCTTGCTCATTCCTGGACTTTGCCTCAAACTATCTCAAGGTAACGTTGTTGTCCTCACCATTGTAGACTGTTTTTCCAAGTTTGACTTCCCAAGTTCATGTCTCAAGTTTGGAAAACCTTCTGTCAAGTCCTTGGAGCAGTTCAGTTCATTCCTCTGAAGGAGCTTTATGCTGGTGTGTTTAGTTGTATTTGCAATGTGTGTGATGGCCTCATGAGAGGTCGGCTGTGGGGAGACCTCCAATCTTGGCAGCAGTGTTGGTGATGTGTGAGACTTTGAGCCGACAGCAGGAGGAGACCGGCGACATGGAGTCCTTTGAGTTTACAGACGGAGGAAAAGTCTTTGATGGCTCCGTGTTTGAAGGTCCTTTGTACGCTGGTTGAAACTGAACTGAGTTTATTGTCCAGTCTGAGTCCAACACACATGAAGCTGTCGACCACCAGACACACAGTACTGAGGTCACTGAGTAGATATGTTGAGTGTTTGTTCACATCTGAACATGAGATTTGTTGATCAGAAGAAAAAAATAGATTATCACAGGCCTTTTTTCACTCTGCATATCAAACTACAGCAGCAGGTTCTTCTTTTTGATTCCACTGAACTGCAGCCTGACACTGATGAGGTTTCTCTCTATAGTGTGGTCTGCACTATCAGATGGTCATGTGTTTGTCTGTTTCCTGAAATGTGTGAACGTCTTTCAACAGAAGCGAGCAGCTTTGAGATCGTCCAAGTTCCTGTTTCACATGAATACCCTGCAGTTATATTTGGTCTGTTATCATTCACTGTAGTGGTGTTAAGAAGAAAAAAACCTGCTGCTATTTATGAAGTCCTCGTTAGCCTCATTATCATTCTGCATGAAAAATGAATCAAATAGTTTCTACAGCAGTGGTTTTAACACTCCTCTTCATATTTGTGTTGCACTAACACAAGCAGTAAATGTACTAACAGAACTGGTATCAGTTGTTGTACCTGCAGTAATGTCATTTCTATATATTTCATTTTCCAGAAGAGTGATCCAGCTGTAGTCTACACTGGGCACTACTTCACTCTCAGGCTCCCTCCAACAATGCTCAGCAATATATACAAAAGGAACAGTTGAGTCTGTTGGTCTGTGCAGGTGAAGCTGCTTCCTGGTTGTTGAGCTGAGAGTGAAACATCACAGATCAGATGTTTGTGCTTTCCTAAAGATGTTGTTGGTGAGACTTCAAAAAACTGCTGCTCTGATCATGTGATAACATCTGACAGGAGACTGAAGAGGAAATAGATTCTGTTCTTCAGCTGATACCTCACACCTTGGAGAGAGGAGACAAGGAGGGAGGAGACAAGGAGGGAGGAGGAGGGAGGAGACAAGGAGGGAGGAGACAAAGAGGGAGGAGACAAGGAGGGAGAAGGAGGGTGGAGGCAAGGAGGAGAGGCAAGGAGGGAGGAGACAAGAGAGGGAGGAGACAAGGAGGGAGGAGACAAGGAGGGAGGAGGGAGGAGACAAAGGAGGGAGGAGACAAGGTGGGAGGAGACAAGGAGGGTGGAGGCAAGGAGGGAGGAGGCAAGGAGGGAGGAGACAAAGAGGGAGGGTGGAGACAAGGAGGTGGGAGGCAAGGAGAGAGGAGACAAAGAGAGAGGAGACAAGGTGGGAGAAGGAGAGGCAAGGAGACAAGAGGGGAGGCAAGGAGAGAGGAGGCAAGGAGAGAGGAGACAAAGAGAGAGGAGACAAAGAAGGAGAGACAAGAGACAAGGAGGGAGGAGGAGGAGGCAAGGAGAGAGGAGACAAAGAGAGGGAGACAAAGAGAGGAGACAAGGAGGGAGGAGACAAGAGAGAGAGGAGACACAGAGAGAGGAGACAAAGAGGGAGGAGACAAGGAGGGAGGAGACAAAGAGGGAGGAGACAAGGTGGAGAGAGAGAGGAGAGAGGAAGACAAAGGAGGAGACAGCGAGAGGAGACAGAGAGAGGAGACAGAGAGAGGAGACAAAGGTGAAGTTGTTACTGTGGTAGCTGGTCTGACAGCTTGCTGGTCTGACTGTTGTTTCTGTTCGTAGGATTATTAGATATCATGGAGGACGTTCAGAATCATTCAGACTCGTCCTGCTGAGTCAGAACACCAGCTGATCTGTAAAGTTTCAGATCTCTTCTCTCCTGAATGTTTGTGTCCTGCTGCTGATCCACAAAGAGGAAAAGAAGTCCGAGCTCTGCTGTCCAAACCATGAACGCCCCCAAACAGAGACTGAGTGCAGCTCCCTGCTCATCAGAGCCATGAAGTGCACAGCCTGTCGTCAGCAGCTACAGCAGACTGTCGTCCTCTGAAGTCCACCACAGTCTGCAGAGGCTGACTGAAGTTCCATCAGGACTCAGCTCCAACCACATTTAAATGATCCGCTGACTCTGAATGATGCTACAACTTTCCCCACACTCGCTGACTCCAAACCGGTCGAGTCCTGTGCTGTGATTCTGGATTTCTCTCCTGCTGGGAATCTAAACTGGAGGAAAAGTGGTGGACTCATAAAGGACTTGTGTCTCAGCAGGATTTAGATCGAGTTCATCTTCAGGAGGCTCGACTGCTGCGACAAGCGTCTTTACAGTTCTCAGATCAGACAGCTTGGTTCAGAGTCCTCACTGAGACCAGCAGAGACCACATCAGGTCTCAGACCTTTTACGCTGACTTCCTGTGATTGTTGGTGTCCTGTTTCATTAGTCTGATTCTCATTTTCTATCAGTGTATCATCCTTCTACTTTATAGTTTGAGTGTTTAAATGCTGTTAAATGTGAGTATATGTGTCCGTGTGTGTCTCTGTCCTTCATGCCTGCCATGTTTCATGGACTGTTGTTGTTCAAAGGTCAAACGTTAAGTTGACCCAGTGTTTGATTGGTGGAGTCTCAAAGGAAGAACTGACTCTTCAAATGGAAACAGTGTGGAGAGTAAATCAGACTGTAGTGTTTGTGATATGAGAGTGATATCTGAAGTTTTCAAAGTCAAACTAAAAGTCTGCTTTATTGTCACTTCTGCAGAATGTACAGGACATACAGAGAATTGAAATTACGGTTCTCTCAAACCTTGGTGCTTGAAATACAAAAGATAAGCCAACCACAACAAAATAAACAAAAACGAGTACAATCAAACTAGAAGAATAAATAAGACATGGTAATAAAAAGACTAAGGCAAATTACAGTCAGTGCAAATATATATGGTTATAGTGCACGTTTTAGCAAGAAGTGTTTCACTTGTTTTCTCAGACTGGGTGAAATGAACTCAGCTGGTTTTATATAAAAACAACAAATTATTGAACTCATAGCTCACAAAGTTTTACAGTGAAATTATTACTCAGCTTTGTGGTGACAGTGAATGACTGAGTGTCACCTGCAGGCCTGTCCACAGTGGAGATCCAGTTCAGACAGAAGTCCACCAGGTGGCAGTCTGAACACGAGCTGAGAGAGAGAGAGGGAGGAAAAACACTGAGAGGAGAAAAGGCCTGCAGGAAAGTGATGCTAAATGCTGCAAAATAACAGACATATTAAAGAACAAAGGTGTTTAAATAAAGATGTTGAGCGCCCTCAGTGAGTCAGAATATCACATCTCCCCTTCCTGAGGAGATTTAGAGGAGATTCTGAGTTTAAATACACTAAAATGATGCAAAAAAACAGAAGACACGTCTGAAAACAAAAAACAGACATTATACATCTGAAGATTTATTCCTGCAGCCTTCAGACACAAATGATTCTTCAAACTCACTTTTTCATGATTTCATGCAGTTTTTGTTGGTTAACACTAAAATTATTCAAAGATACACGACTGGTTTACAGTTTATGACACTTCAGAGCTGTTAAAGCCGACTGATGGCTGACCGGCTGTGTCATTAGAAACTCACATCTCTTTAGATGAAGGGTCAGAGGAAAGGACGTCTCATTTATCCACAACAGGGATGTTTCAATGGAAGTGTGTTATCGGTGCTGCTGTACTGATAACTTGTCTGCTTTGAAAAGTGTTGTTGGTGAAATAATCTGAACAGACTTTAGGTCAGCAGACAAGTCAGATTTTATGGGGAATTACTCGCTTGATTAAAAGAAATCAGACTGTTGGAGCCTCTTTTTTTAACTCAACCTTAAGACATTGTCAACTAGAATGAGTCTTCAATCACAGGTTTGTTCAGTTTGTTTTTGGTTCAGCTTGTTTTCTAGCTAACTTTGAGGTCCAGATAAATCCCTTCCTGCTGAAAACTGTCTCAGTTCACACTGGAGTTCACGGTCTGATGAAGCCAACAAGAGACCACATCATCTGCAAAGAGTAGAGTATAATCCTGAAGCTAAAGTACTAGATGTACACATCCACATTTTGGCTGCAGCTGGAGATTCTGTCCATGAAAATCAAAACCAGAATCAGTGACAGTAAATATGGAGTCAACTTTCAGTTATTATCTATCTGACTGAATGGCTCATAGCAGCAGCCGTACAACAGTTTATATATATCCAGTTTATCCAGTTTATTTCAAACAGGAGGATTACAGCAGGAATTTATATCAGAATCTGACTTTTAATGAAAACAACATGAATCTGTCCTTTAAATGATCCCAGCTGATCACCTGATAATGTTGCTGTGTTTCTAATTGTCAAAAAAACAGGACCTGCTGATTTATGTGATCTGTTGAAGAAACTTTACAGACTGAAGAATCAAACCTCTTCAAACAGACACTTTGTACTGAAGCTGTTTCCAGCTCAGTGACGTTCGTGCTCTTTAAAGTCTGCGTGGTTGCGGTTTAGCTTGTTTGTTCTTTGCTATCTGCACTTAAGAGAGGTGTGTATCGGTTAGCCACAGCCAAACCAGAACAAGTTCAAGTTTCCATCCAACAGCTCTATGAAACCCACAGAACCACACGAGAAAAACGAGACCAAACTTTATTGATCCTGCAGAGAAACTGTTTCACTGCTGCAGCAACAAGAATCCAAAACACCAACAAAATATAAATAACATTATATTATACATTATTATTAAACTAACACATAGTTTATAACTAACACATAGTTTATAATTATATTAATCATTAAACAATTTAACACACAATGCATATAGTTATCATTGGATTGTGCTCAGTAGAAATGTATGAATGAAAATATAACAAAACAATGGAAGATGTTGAAGTGAACTGATCCAAAACACTTTCATAGGAAAAGCTTATAAAAAAGCATTTTAACAATTTATATTAATTTTTCAATTTTTGCAACCAAACACCAATAAAAAAGCTATATTTAAGTTGTTGTCTCTTTGTGGCTGTATGAGTCCTAATTCAGCTTGAACATGTAAAAATCAGAAATAAAATAAATATGAATGTCCTGTGGTGTGAGGGGCTCTGGGACCAGGTCCAGGCCTGTTGGACATCAGTGGCTGGATGCTGTGAAGGTCTACCTCAGTGAAGAATAGACGAACCTCTGGCTCTGCTGGACGCGCTGAAACAAACAAACAGTTCAAACAACATGAGACAGTCATAGAAAAAAGGCTGTCATGGTGTGTAGTGCATGTTCGACCTCTGCACCTCTTATTGTCTTCACTGAGAGCAGCAACAGGATGTGTGAGACGGGATGAACCAAAGTCTGAATCATTTCAGATCAGTTTGATAAACCAGGAAACACATTTAACTTCTCACATCACATCCACCTTAAAAAACTATTTCCCCTTTTGGAGCAGTGTTATGTCTCGTCGTGTTTTTTTAAGTTTTCATGTCTGTCATGTTTCTGTTTCCTGTTCTGGCTTGGCATGTCTGTTTTGTTTTATTTTGAAAGTCTAACCTTCCCTCTTGTTTCAGCGCCCTGATTGTTTCCACCTGTTCCCATCACCTCCTGTGTATATATAGGCAGCATTCATACCCTGTGTAATATAGGCTCACCCCTTTGTTTGCCAGATTGTAATATAGTTTGTTAAGTTCATGTCTGCATGTGTTAGCATGTTCATGTATTCACTGATCAAAAATCTGATAAGCCACCAGTCAAGTCTTGCATCGGTGTTCCACGCTGTTTGTTTGTAAGATCAACTTTTATTAAAATCCTTAAAACTTACTGTCTCGGTCCTGCAAAACCTTTCTTAAAAACCTTTCTGCTGTCTCGGTCCTGCATTTGGGTCTACCTGCCTTATCCATTCCAGATTGCTATAAGCAGGTTAAAAATCCCAACCCAGTCTCATATGAAAATGTGAAACAGCTGCGTTTGTCCACAGTACAAAACGCAGCTGTTTCACAGTTTGAACTGAAAACTGAAAACTGTAAAATGTTCACGTTTTTAATCCTCTTCTTTTCTATTGGCCTGCCTGCCGACAGGTCACGTGACTGCTTACAGCGCACCTCAAAATAAAAACATGGCGGCCATTGCTTTCATTCTCAGTGGAAAATGCATTATTTCAAGATAGTTTGGACATAAAAAAGCATTTTGATGATATTTCTAGCGAGAAATATACATTAAAATTTCACAATATTCGTTTCAGTTCTTGTAAATGATATTTGGTTTGTTTATTACGATGAATATTTCACGACATAAAATTGTGAGTGTTACGTTTTCTGCCGTTGTTATGCTGGTTGCTAAGGACGCTGCAGACAAAACCAAGTGGCGTGTTTGTTTTTGTATTTATTCTTTACTTTGTGTAGTTATCTGAGCTGTTAAAATATTTGTGTAACTGTTGATGATATCCGTTCAATAAAAAAAACAACATAAAATGGATTTTAGTGCCCCAGGGATTATATATATATTCTTCTTTGGGAATTTGGCACCCGCGTTCTTTTGTGAGACAACCCGGAAATGATTGCTCGCTCCACAAAAAAAAAAAAATAGTATATATGTTATACCTTTTGATTAATAAGACAATCAACAAATTAACACTGTTTTATGATGTTTGCAGAGTTAATGCAGCCTATAAAGTACTTTTTTTCAGCCTTTAAAATACCATCCACACATTATGGTCCCGATGTTCATTGTTTGTGTTGTACACTGACATTGTGCAATAAAGTTTTAAGGAGCAGGTTATTTACTGACGTTGTTTTGTTTAGAAAGTGTGTGTTATTGGTGAAGCCTTGAGCTATAGAGCACGTTTATCTTTATCATGTTTTTCTCTTTAGGTTGTTTTGGTGTAATGTTGTATATATGAATGGACGACAACACACTGCTAAAAGTCTACCTTTGGGTATAAACAAAGTAACCTCAACCTCAAATGTTTTAAGTCTCTTTTACTTGTACAACCCTCTATAATTTATTATGACTTTGTCCATGTGTGGCACATAGCCGTGGCCAGAGGCATAATGTTTTGGGATTGTCTGTCCGCCCCATTCTTGTGAATGCAACATCTCAGGAATGCCTTGAGGGAATGTCTTCAAATTTGGCACAAACATCCACTTGGACTAATGGATGAACTGGAAAGATTTTGGTGGCCAAAGGTCAAGGTCACTGTGACCTCACAATCATGTTTTTGCCTGCAACTCAAAAATTGATATGCTAAGTATGATACATTCCCATATAAATGTTTAACAGGATGAAATTGAGTTATGACTTATATAAAAAAAGTCAAAAGTCAACTTCACTTTGACATCATGTTCTGCTAAAAACTTATGTTCATTGGTCAACACAATAACTCGGGAACAGAAGGTGAGATTGTGACCATATTTCACAAGCTACAGAACAGAAGTAATATCTTCTCAAATACACTTGACTAGAGTGCAACACAAAATGATGGTGAGACACACAGGTATGAGGCATACAACCACCATGCATTATTTCTAGTTGATTTACCACTGATATACAGTCCAGCACAGTATACTGTAGGTTGTAGGTTGTTTTCATAACCCCTAACCCTAACCCTATGCTTATATAAGTGAATAAAAAACACATTTTGAACAGTTGATATAAGTGAATAAGAACTTCTCAACCCTAACCCTAACCCTAGCACTTCAGGCCTTCTTCAAAGCCTAAAGTAATGCCCTAGCTTGCCAGTAGTATTGTAATCTCAGATTTTGACTTGTTTGGTTACTATTTACACTAAAAAAACAAACAAATAAAAAGCTTCTGTTTATTGTACACCAGGCCTTCAAAGTGCTCTCTGAAACTACACCTGCCATAGCCTGTGCCATGACAAGAGAAAATCAAAACGTCGTCGTAGAGCTAAAACAAATACAGCATTGGAAAGGACTTGATCAGGAGAGTAACATATGTCAGTATCAAGATGTTACATGGCTCCTGCTTTGAAACATTGACCTTTGAACCTTGATCTCAGTGAATTTTGAAGGCTTATAATTCAGCAACGAAAGGGGCTACAGACATGGAGCCAACTGTTATGTTTCAGAAAGCTCTTGACCTCAGCTATCATATGTCATACAGTCATACAACAACTGGGGGTGCTGTTGAATATTACGTAAAATATGATTAAATTAATTTTCACCTTTTAAACAGTTAGATATTTAAACTTTGATTACACAGATGTATTTACCATCCCCATAAACCCACCAGTGTATGCTCAATTCAGAATTTACAACTTAAATCCAAAGAAAAACATTAATATATTTGAGAAACTACATATCCCTAGAATCACAATCTGCAGCACTACCACTAGCCAATACCAATCAGCACCACAGTTGTAGTTTTTCCGGTTTTCTCCTTCTTCCTCTTTTTTTTGTTTGATTGACAGCTGAGATTTGGCGCTTCATTGGTGGGGACGCACAATGTCAGTGTACAACACAAACAATGAACATCGGGACCATAATGTGTGGATGGTATTTTAAAGGCTGAAAAAAAGTACTTTATAGGCTGCATTAACGCTGCAAACATCATAAAACAGTGTTAATTTGTTGATTGTCTTATTAATCAAAAGGTATAACATATATATATATTTTTTTTTTTTTGTGGAGCGAGCAATCATTTCCGTGTTGTCTCACAAAAGAACGCGGGTGCCAAATTCCCAAAGAAGAATATATATATAATCCCCGGGGCACTAAAATCCATTTTATGTTGTTTTTTTATTGATTGAACGGATATCATCAACAGTTACACAAATATTTTAACAGCTCAGATAACTACACAAAGTAAAGAATAAATACAAAAACAAACACGCCACTTGGTTTCGTCTGCAGCGTCCTTAGCAACCAGCATAACAACGGCAGAAAACGTAACACTTTACAATTTTATGCCTGACGTGAAATATTCATCGTAATAACAAACAAACCAAAGATCATTTACAAGAACTGGACGAATATTGTGAAATTTTAATGTATATTTACTCGCTAGAAATATCATCAAAATGCTTTTTTATGTCCAAACTATGTTGAAATAATGCATTTTCCACTGAGAATGAAAGCAATGGCCGCCATGTTTTTATTTTGAGAAGTGCGCTGGAAGCAGTCACGTGACCTGTCAGCAGGCCAATAGAAAAGAAGAAGATTAAAAACGTGAACATTTTACAGTTTTTAGGCCTTAAATGTGAAACAGCTGCGTTTTGTACTGTGGACAAACGTAGCTGTGTCACATTTTCATATGAGACTGAGTTGAAAATCCATGTACAACCACAGGATGAATCAGACAGAAAAAAATGTCTCTTTATGTTTGTAGATAGATAGATAGATAGATAGATGCTTTATTGATCTCCAAGAGAAATTCACATTTCCAGCAGCATTGAAAGGTAGAAAACTTAAGGGCATGCAGTAAGTACAGTAAGATGCAAAAAGAAACTATAATAAAATAAAATAAAATACAAGGTAAAAGTACAATGTGAAATAACAATTCATTTATGCCAAATATGAGGATGAATAATTCAAAATACAGTCAAACTAATGTGTTCAGTAATTATAAAACAGGAGGCTGAATTTGCTCTCTAATAACATTAAATGATGAAAAAGAAGCATCAGTAGTTTCACATTGAGGAGAGTGTCGAAAAAAAAAACTCTTCCTCTTTATGAAAAGAAAATTCTTCTTTATGTAAATGTTTCTATGTACAGTAAGAATAGAAATATTTGTCTTTTCCCTCAATAAACACTGTGTACATTAAAAAAACAGAAGAGAGTATATACAATAAATATGAGATAAAGATGAATATAAATATATAAATATAAATGCTGCTTATTAAATGAATGAATGTAGAACGAAGATACTCCACACTCAGATTATTGTAGAAAGTTATTATGAGCAGGCTTATGAGTAGAGTTATTATCCTGAAATTTAAGGACCAGATACCCTCCATACTTTGTCTGGGCCTTCAACCGAGAACATGGATTCAGCTTTCAGTATGGTTATCTAAGGACCAAATGACTCTTCCTCCTGAAGTACCCGTCACAACCCTCCACGAGACACATGTAGACTGGACTAGCAGACTCCTATGAAAACACTGGTATCCTTGCAAAGGTAAACCTCTGGTCAACACAGTCCAGTTAGTTAGATTCGTCCTTTCTAACATCCTGATATCATCTTTCCCAGCGAGGCTGAGCAGTGTGATACCTCGATGGACCAAAACCCAGCCCAACTTTTTAAAGTGGAAATCACCACCAGGACTGTCCCAACCTCCATGTGACACTGAAGAGCCAACAGAGACAGAAACTTCTGTTTGTACGCTGTTAGACGTGACATTTTTGGGGTCATCTAATAAAATAAACCATGAATAAATCCTCTGGTGAATCCTCAGGTGTCACATCAAAACAAAGAGGAAACTCCTTTGGTTGCGCCCCCTTTTTAAGGCTAAAATATAACTGGTTTGGACGTCCTCTTTCTAGTCTCTCATTCCTTTCATTGTCTTTGAAGGAAGGGTTTAACGTTTTGATGGAGATGCTTATTCAATGAATGAAACAAAAATAACCAATCAATCTGTTTGTGTGTTAAGTAGGGAGCTGGAATCAGGATGTGCTTAGCTTAGCTTAGCATAAAGACTGGAAGCAAAGGGGAAACAGTTAGCCTGGCTCTGTCCAAAGTTTTAATGTGAAAGGTGGAAAAGCTGCTGTACCTCTCGTCCTGTTTGATTTGATGACTATTTCCCCATAACTGGTGTCTTCTGTTCTTCTCACGGCTGAGTAGACTACAGCTGGATCACTCTCTGGAAAATGAAATACATAGAAATGACATTACTGCAGGTACAACAACTGATACCAGTACTGTTAGTACATTTACTGCTTGTGTTAGTGCAACACAAATATGAAGAGGAGTGTTAAAACCACTGCTGTAGAAACTATTTGATTATTTTTCATGCAGAATGATAATGAGGCTAACGAGGACTTCATAAATAGCAGCAGGTTTTTTTCTTCTTAACACCACTACAGTGAATGATAACAGACCAAATATAACTGCAGGGTATTCATGTGAAACAGGAACTTGGACGAACTCAAAGCTGCTCGCTTCTGTTGAAAGAAGTTCACACATTTCAGGAAACAGACAAACACATGACCATCTGATAGTGCAGACCACACTATAGAGAGAAACCTCATCAGTGTCAGGCTGCAGTTCAGTGGAATCAAAAAGAAGAACCTGCTGCTGTAGTTTGATATGCAGAGTGAAAAAAGGCCTGTGATAATCTATTTTTTTCTTCTGATCAACAAATCTCATGTTCAGATGTGAACAAACACTCAACATATCTACTCAGTGACCTCAGTACTGTGTGTCTGGTGGTCGACAGCTTCATGTGTGTTGGACTCAGACTGGACAATAAACTCAGTTCAGTTTCAACCAGCGTACAAAGGACCTTCAAACACGGAGCCATCAAAGACTTTTCCTCCGTCTGTAAACTCAAAGGACTCCATGTCGCCCGTCTCCTCCTGCTGTCGGCTCAAAGTCTCACACATCACCAACACTGCTGCCAAGATTGGAGGTCTCCCCACAGCCGACCTCTCATGAGGCCATCACACACATTGCAAACACAACTAAACACACCAGCATAAAGCTCCTTCAGCGTGCTGCCCTCTGGGTGCAGGTACTGAGGTGCAGAAGGGTTTGCTTTGTAAAAGACTTAACGTCATCAAGTGCTGTATCTTCAGTGGGCGACACAATGGAGGGTAAACACAGAAACAACCAAGCAATGAGAAACCTGCACATCCCTCCTTTGTCAACAACACTTTACATGGCAAAGACATAAAAGTAATAAAAGTAAAGTAAAAATACTTTATGATGTGGCTTCTTTTTGTTTTATGAACAGTCCTGCAGTGAAACGTGTTCACAGCCACGTTCAGTCTTTATCAAAAACAGGAAACTGTGCGACCACAGAGCTCTGAGCTTCTGTTTATAGATTCACCGCAGGGTAGGAAACACACCGCCTTTGTAAAGATAACAAATAAAATTAAAAAATATATATTTGTGAGACAGTTTAAAGATTTACATCTTCAGTATGATTTTTTTTATTTAACAATGAAAGAAATAAATGCCGATAATAAAACAGTGGTCCAGGATGGGAATGGCTCTAGTTTCCAGGTGACAGATGATAAAGGGGTAATGGACGGATGTATGGAGCTTGTTGGGAGAATTTATTGGTGTTAAACTGAATTAGACTCTGCTGGAAGTAAAGAACAATTCAAACATTTACCCTAAAATGAACCAATTATAACAGGATAGTTCAAAATAAATAATAAATTAAACACGAAGATGCATAATTCAGGATAAAAAGGAACTTGAAGATGGTATTGTGGTATATTTAAATGAAGAACATGAACAAGATAACTGTAAGGAACCACCCTCTGTATTAAACTCAGCCACCTTTTGTTCACCTCGTGCTTCCAGCCATTCTCAGAATTGGCTGCGTTGATATCATATATGGTATAAACCAGAGGCTTTTAGGGTTCAGCTGAGGGCTGGACTCCTAAGGCTAGAGGAGCAGTGATGATAGTATATGTAAACAAGTAATGGCAGGGTGATACGAAAGTATAGGTTATGCATTTTTGTCCTTATAAAGGAAAGACACAGCAGCAGAACTCAGCTATATCCATATATGAAACTACGGTCAGCCTTCAAGTGCAGAAGAGGTATAAATGTAGGGCGAACATAGAAGACTTTGAATTTCCTGGGTCGCCTCATCACAAAGTCGGTTCCTTTTATTTTTTCATGTTCTTACTTGAAGGTGTTGGACTTTTAGGGAATTCCCGAAACCCTAGAGGGCCGGGTCTCGTTTTGTTAATGTATTGCTATGCTTTGTTAATCTACAGTTTATGTTTAATAAATTTGTAAGTGTGCAATATATTAATTGAGAGTCCTGCGCATTCATCTCCACTCCAGCACAATACTCTACAGTATACAGGGTTTTTTTAAAGTGCAGTGTAATTAAATTTTTCTATCTTGCTTGCTTGAACCTCACCGGCTTTCCACTCATTGCTGACTGTGGTGTTACATACGATCATACTGACACCAGGAGCACAGAAAACTGTTTTGTTTTCTTCTGTTTTTCTAGTGGTGGTCAAAGGTGGAAACAAAGCGGAGCAGCTGTACCTTTTGTCCTCTTTGATTTGACGTCTTTGATGACTATTTGTCCATAACTGAGCTCTGCAGTTCCTCTCACTGATGAGTAGACTACAGCTGGATCGCTCTCTGGAAAATAAAATACATTCAAATGATTACTGCAAATACTACAGCTGATACCAGTAATGTACAGTACATTTACTCCTGTGTCTACTGTAGTAACCATTATACAGCACTTTGTTCAGTATTAAAATGATCTATACTCAATAATCGATAATAATACTTCTTTTCTTATTGTATTAGAATAACTGATGTGCTCATCACAGGACAAACAACATGGCAGCGTGTTACACAAACTACAAAATGACTGACTTTATTTAAGTCATGAGTCAATAATTATGGTCAATATTCTGATGTAAATACTAAAATACTCATGATACCTGAATCTGAATATGAACAACATGTGACAAACCATGGGAAAGAAAAAGAACATTTTACTTCATTTACTAAATGAATTAATTGTCTAAAACATTAAACAGAACAAGAGTTCCCACATTTTTAAATATATTGTATATGTGCACAATATACTGAGATTTGTTAATCTGCACATTTATATATTCATATTATTTCCTTAATTAACAGTGAGTGTTTTTTTTATCAGAAACAGGAAACCTGATGACCACAGAGCTGTTGGTTTCAGTTAAAAGGTTCACCGCAGGGTACAAAACAGACTCAGTCTTAACATGCAAAGTACAACACGTGTGATCCTCAACAAAAACAGACCACACTACACCACAGTCTGAAACTTTATGGACTAAAAACGTTTGATTATTTGACATTTAATTTATTTATTAATTATTATTTATTTGATCAACATACTTTCTAACATGTCTTCATTCTTTAAAAAAAATGTCCTTACTTCCCTTTTCAAAATGTCCTCTCACTTCCCTTTTCAAAATGTCCTCTCAAGTCTAAGACTCATATTGGTCCTCACAAAGATATAAGAACAAGAACAGACACACCTCTAAAAAAAGAATAAAACTTCATCGGTCATTACCTCTGCTGCGTTTGATTGGCTGTTGCAGATCACGTGATATTTTGACGTCACTGTATGTGATGTCATCTGTGATGTCATCATCATGGCCAACTTCTTCTTCAGGCAGCTGAAATGAACCAAATTAAGTTTAATCTCAGTGTAAAAGAACAATCCTTAAAGTGCTCAGGAAAAGTCCACAGTTATAAACTAATGCTGAGGAAGATCATGAGATGATCAAAAGATTTTAGATGACTTGTTGGGAAAATGCTGCTTCAACAACAGTAATGTCATTTATGAGACTCTTAATGTACATTTGACTGAAAGACACAGGAACTGAAAACTTTATTATTTGAACTGTTAATATAAATGTAAATATCAACAGTAAAATGTGACTTTACATGTGAACTGTGGCACATGCTTTTAAATAAAATGTGAGTCTGTGTCAAACCTTCAGGTTTCCTCTGGATGCATCGTCTCACCAGCAGAACCAGAACAACCAGAACAACACAGAGAGACAGAACAGACCACAACACAGGAGACAAACCAGGAGGAGAGGAAAGGAGAGAGAGGAGAGGACAGGAGGAGAGGAGGTTGAAGGAGAACTCGTGGTGGAAGGTTTCCCTAAAATGAACAACAAATGATTATTAAAAGCTTTTAAGAATAAATAGATAACACATTGAAGTTTCTCTTTTTCCTCTTCTCTGTATAAAACAAGAATTCAGAATTTGTACTTAAATAATGTTTATTATTTGTTTTCCAGGTTTCAATTTCCAACAAAAAATAAATGAGTATATTTAAATTTATATATATTATATATATATTTGAAAGTATTTTCTAATTTTAGGCTTCATAAACCTGCTAAATGACCTCTGACCTCCTCACCTGAGACAGAGATCCAGCTGGGTGGAGACTCTCCATGACTGCTGATGTGACACTTGTAGAGGCCTTCATCAGACTTGGAAACATGGCGGATGGTCATGTGACCTGCAGACTCAGGCCTGATGAGGGAGCCATCTTTATAGAAAGCAGCTGGGAGGTTGGAGGGAGGGGTCTTTGTTTTACAGTGCAGAGTGACATCATCTCCCTCCATCACAGGGAGGACAGGACTCTGCAGGATCACTGATCCACCTCAACACAGAGACAAACTACAGCATTTCATCCATTTACACACAGCTTCATCAATACTAACTCCACAGTCTGATCTTACCAGTGACAGTGATGTTGATGGTGTTACTGGTTGTTCCATCTCTGGACTCACACCAGTAAACTCCACTGTACCAATGTGGACGATGTAATCTATGTTACAGGAAGAACCAGCTGATGTTCCCCAGTCAGCTCCACACTGAGTCCTGGTTTCTGTGGTTGTGTTCCTCCTCAGCGTCCATCCATCAGAGCTGTCGTCCTCACAGCTCAGAGAGACAAACTCTCCTTTAAACAGCTGAGAGCTGCTGGGACTCACAGTCAGACCAGCTGGAGGAAGAAAGACGAGGAGGATCTGAAGTTTTAAAGAATATTTTCTCTCCATGTTCCTCATATTTCTACTTTCTCACTGTCTGTGTTCACTGATCTCCTGTGTGATTCAGGACAGTTTCAGAGAAGAAATCTGAATCATAATTGAAGGGCAGCCTGAGGAAGTCTTTGACCCTGATGGTAAGATAAGTTCTTTAAAGTGAACTGAATAATCCTTCTGTCATTATGGCGACTGGCCTCTTACTCGTCCTTCTGAAGAAGGGTTAGGGTTAAAATGAGGTTTTCCTGTTCTGCTCTCAGTCCTGGTTTCTGTATTTCTTCATTTGTTATAGTCTGTCCAGTGTTCACACACTTTATCCCCCACACTGCGTTCAGTGTTTTATTCTATTCGCTGTAATAATCAGTCAGTAAATGACTCTCTGACAGACGTTCACTCACCTTGGTTTGTGCAGCTCAGCAGTGAGGTCAGGACTAAAGAGAAAAGACACTCAGGTTCAGGATTCACACAACAACACATCAGACGTCTGTTCCAGGAAGTGTTTGATAAAAACCCTGAGATAAACTCAGAGTCGGTTACCATGGTAACGTGTGAATCCTGATGTTTTCATGGATTTGATGGTTTTTGTCCCTCAGTCTGTGTCTCTGTGTGTTTTCTGTTTCACCTGCTGGAGGACAAACGTCCCCTCAGACACAATAAAGTTAAAGTGAGACTGATGTAGAAATCCTTCAGTTAATGAGGATGTTTGAATCTGTTAATGAGCTCAGACTGGGATCAGTTATTAGGTTTGATTTTACACTGAATGAGATTTATCAGATTAGTTTAACACTTTTCACCTGTAATATTAAAACAAAGTGTAGAATTAGTTATAGAGGGTATGAAAATATTTAAAATGTGTTTAAAGGTGTTTAAAATGAGGCTTTAATAGGCTCATGTTGTCTTACTGTTGTTTTATCAGGTCGTCATAGACGGAGGATGAGAGGCAGGCTGCAGGAGAGGCTGAGTAACAACCTGACTATAAGACTAAATGTAGATATTTGTCACTGCTGTACTAAGAGGTCTGTTAAACATTCAGGCATTGTTGGAACATAATGTGTAATTATTGTTGTAGGGACATACTGACACATCCATATCTATAAATAAAGTCGCTGGATGAAATTGTGATGAGAGGTCCATCATAAAAACCTTCAGCTTCACGGGGCTCCTGCAGACCACTTTGGTGGTCTCCACCAATGAAAAAATCAAAACTACGTCCTCGGTTTAAATGTTAAACGATCAGACTACAATCAAACTTACACACTTTGTTTTTGTAATCTTAGTACAGGAGCTCTATCAAAGCAGATGTAGGTTATTTATATTATAGTCATATTTGCTAAACCTGTCACTATGTTGAGACATATAATATGTGAAAAAACTCGAAGTACATTCAGGGTGTCTCTAAACATTTGCCTGAAACGTTCACAAAGATTCTGTCATTTATTTTCAATGTTTTTATCCCCAAACAGGACAGTTTTTAGAAAAAGAGCAGATGAGCTGTTAAAGTGCATAAAAGTGAGAAAATAGATCTTGTGCAGGCTCCAAAGATGAAACAAACATCAGAACAAGCTTCAGTGTTTGTTTGTCAGTCACAGAGACAAATGTATGAAATATTTAAACTTTCAACTCAGTTATTTCCTTTATTATTTTGGTTTTATTTCCAGTACTTTTATTCTTTCCAACATTTCAGTGTTGTAAGTACCTTTTGATTTTTTAGGTGATTTTTTTCCCTGTTTCTCTTTTTCATTTTAAAAGCAGATATATATGATTGTCAAACATTTACACATTAATGTTCATCTTATTGTTCCTCTATGATCTGTTGATGTTGTTTGGTTGATTCATTCACTGTAAAACTCAGTGCTGCTCTTAAAACAGCAGAAATGTTTTAGACTAATCTTTGAGAAAATGTGGAGACAAACTCACATTAAGGTGAATTTTACTCACCAAGCAGCCGCAGTGAAGATGATTCCTCCATTTTAAATCTTGGTCATCTGAGATCAGCACATCAACTTTTACCAGTCCCAGCAGTAAAACACACCTCCTTCCTCTTCGTGCAGCAGACGCACTGTTGAGGTTTTCTCTCAAACTGTTAGCAGGAAACAGGCTGTTTGTTCAGATCAGAAGTGACACAAAGTCCAAACTAATAAAGATATCTAAAACTAAACCAACATCACAACTGAAAATGAGTGAACTAACTGATATCAGAGCCTCAGTAAAACCCAGATTACATCGGTGGGACACAGTCGGACATCTCGCTGGTCTTAATGTCTTTAATGTTCTTAATCTGAGCTTTGGGCAGTTTACAGTCTCTGATTAACCTGCATGTGTTTGTGAGAGGAAACCAACATAGAAAAGAGGAGAAAAAGAAAACTCAGATTCAAACTCAGACCGAACGTCCTCTGATGTTAGTTCATGTTGTGTTTCTAACAGAGAGACGGGTCAGGATGTGGTCAGTCCAGCAGACAGAGTCTGTCTGTCCCTGCAGGACGTTCACACTCAGCTCCACATGTAAACCTGCCTCATTAAAAAAGGCAGTTATTCCTCATTTGTCCTCTTGGCTGGAAACTGTTTCAGAAGCACCTCTGTGGGTTATTTGACACAAAAACACATCATCTGCATACTTTAGGTACGTTTAGCACTCAGGTTAAAAACGCAAGAACAAATAAACATCAGAGTCTGAAACCCGAGAAAGAGACAGACATAACCTTCACCTTCCTAGGGGCCTCATTTATAAATGTTGCGTATAAACAAAAGAAGGCGTACGCTAATTTCTACACAAACTTTGTGATTTATATAAAACTAACTTGTGGAGAATGTGCGATCCTCCATGCAAACTGTGAACCTGCGTACGCACATAATGTGGAGAAATGAGAAACTGTGACTGTCAGCTGAAGGATGAAACACAGAAACGATGTGAAACTGATCCTGTTATGTAGAGGAGATCTAAATATTACTGTTCACGTATCGTATATGAAGAGTTCATTTATTAAACGATAAAAGACACTTTTTACAGTGAATAAACCACCTAAAAAAAGGGTTGGCATCATAAATACAAACAATGATTTCTGTTATATTGTCATTATTAAACACAGCACTTGTTTCATCGTTCAGCTCATGTCATCAACACATTTTTAATTTTCCTTAAATTCTTTGGTAACTTCGTTGATGGAGTCAAGTTGTGTCTCTTTGCATCAGTGAGGACGCTCAGCTGCTGCAGCATTAAAACCCCCACTGAACACTCAGAGACTAAAACTGTTTTATCGATGAGGTCACAGATGTTTTGTTTATTTTTAAATAAGTGTAAAGAACTTGAATGTATTTGATTTCCACGTTTTAAATGAGGAGACACTGAGTTATCAGGCTTAACTGAACCTTTATTTCAGCCGATCTTCAGATTCAGCAGCATGAACAGCGTCCTCCACATGCTGCCAATCTGAGGCCTTTTTCACATTTAAAATGTCACTTTGAGTCAAACAAAGTTATTTTTCTGGTGTCAACCTCCCAAATAAGATCTTCTATTTCACACTACGTGAATTTTCTTATTTTATCCTTTCTGTCTGGTGTCACCATGGTCACCATCATGCAGTCAGGTAGAATGAATATTAATTAGGGGTGTTTCATTGACTATTTATAGGCAGTTATGGGCGTGACATGACGCCTGTAAAAGGTGTACCACATTTCCAGTTGGTTGTGATTTATAAAGAGAAACCTGCGTAGGACGTGTGTGTGCACAGTTTTATAAATCAGAATATTTTTGTGCGTACACGCGTTCTGTGTTTTGTCCGTACATGCCACCTTTTGACGTGAAGCCTACGCACAGTCTTACAAATGAGGCCCCTGATATGATCAGCACTGTTAATATGGAGCAGGTTCATACAGGTTAATACTTGTTTTTAGCAGTGAGGGAGCTCAGAGAGCCTCCTGATGGACAGCTAAGTGTTCACTGTTATTATCTGAGTTTATAAAGTCTGTATCAGTGGGGACTAACCTGACGGTGCATCAGGCTACATGTTGTTGAAGTGCTCAGTTATTATCAGCAGTTTTACTCTTTCAGTCGAGTGTTTCTGTTTGTTTTCTGTCCTGTTCATTGATCAGGAGGCAGGTCTGAGCTCAGTGAGCTGCTGTTGTAAAGCTGCACATGCTCAGTGTGGTCCAGGCTGATGATGACGTGAGAAACAGCTTCACTGTGAGGCCAGCAGGGGGCGACACTGACTGTGGAGTATTTCACATGCTGACGTTTCCTCAGAGGAGAGGACCATCACAGACTCTTTCTCATATTTCTGTTGTTATTTATCTGTGAACACGCTGAGAGCAGCTCGGATCATCATGTTCATCTGAGAGGCAGTGATAAATGAAACCTTCAGTGTGGACCAACACTGTCTGACAGTTTGAAAAGGTAATGGTGAACATTATAATCCTCTCCAGCAGCCACACACACTCCTACAAACACTCAGAGTCCACTTTATGAGGCACAGCTGGCTCAGACTAACACCACAGGCCTGTAATCAATCATGAAGCTGGTCATCTTCACTTCCTGCTGCTCTCATTTCTAATCAGGATTTTACACTTATTAGTTTCTGACTGAATGAATTCAAGGCTGTCCTTCAATCCAAAGGTCTAATAAAGTTCACAGAGAGGACCACAGATTACACACTTGGTGTTTTTCATTGTTTCTTTCTCTCAGAGCCAAACACTGACTTTAACTTCCTGTTCTCCTCCTGGTCTGACCACGTGATTTCTTGTAAATGCAGCTCTGAGCTCCTCCCACTGTTCAACAAAGAAAAACCTGCCAACAACCATTTCCTTCACATTCAGCATCGACACAGGACGTACAGAGCGAACAGAAAAGGATCAACGTCACACAGCTTCAATGGCTCAGAAGTTTGTGATCCTGCTGGTCCTTCTGTCTGCAGCAGCTTCTGCTGAAGGTGAGCTTTTATTTTGAAGAGATCTTTTTATTTGACCTGTTTTATAAAATACTTCTTGTTACGAGGGAGCTGAACTGATGAATCCAAGTGCAGACTCAGACAGGGGCAGTGTAACAGGATTTTATTTCAAAGGCAGGGAAGAGAAAGGGGGGCAGCCCTGAGGAGGACTGATGATACTGAAGCTGCTGAGAGCTGTGGTGAGAGGAAACAGGTCCAAACGCTGAGCAGAGGAGCAGGCCGGACTGCAGGGTTAGGCTGGGTACTTGTAGACATCACAAAGAGGGAGGGAGAGGAGGGCGTGGCCTCAGGAGACGATGTCACTGTTGAAAAGTCGCCTCCCACTGAATCTTGACTCGGTGCGTTGGACGGCTGAGAGGACGACTCTGTTTCTCTGTTTGATGCTTTTATTTTGGAGAAAGTCCTCTTTCCAAACTGATGTGATTTATTTAGTGCATGAAGAACCAAACGCTGCACGCTGGTTCGACCTGAGAGGGCAGAAAGAGACAAAGATCCCTCTGAGCAACATCAGTCAGAGCAGAAGAAATCAGCATGGTTGTTAAAGAAAGTGGAAGCTGAGCATCAACATGTGAGCAGCTTTAAAGCAGAGCAGGTTGATGCCTGTAGAAAGATCAAACTAACAGCTGTGCTGCTTTAGGATCAGCAAATATCTGAGAGGCTCCTGATGTGGAGACCTTCTTGTTGTATGAGGCTCTTTGCATTGGCTGTGATTGGTCACAGCAACATAACAAACTCAGCTGGGACTCTTTGAAACACCTGTTGGACGGACAGACAGACTCACACTGCACACAAAGGGATTATTGAGCCTCCTGACAGACAATAAAAAGTGGAAGCAGCTTCATGTTTCACATCAGTGAGACAACAAGTCTAACAAACACTGTGGGAATAACATCAATGAACATCTGCTCACTTCTGATCAGTGCTGAATGTTCCCGTTAATATGAGCTGTGTGTGAAGAGCTGTGTGTGAAGAGCTCTTCTCTTCAAACCAACATGAGGACTCCTTATTTTCTCCTTTCAGCTGACTGTTTCTCTGATCTTTATTATTCTTTTCAGATGTGGTAAAAGTCAAACCTGGAAAACAGGCTGTTCTTCGCTGTGAGCCTGGTGATGTTTCCATCAGAGCTGTAGACTGGACCAGAACTGACCTGAAGCCAGGAGAGTACGTCCTCTTTTACACAAATGGAAAACCAGATCCAACCAACCAGGATCAATCCTTTAAAGACCGGGTGCAGCTGGTGGACGGTGATCTGAAGAACAGAAACGCGTCTTTAATTCTGAAGAACGTGAACGTCAACGACTCTGGAACATACGAGTGTCGAGTTTCTGCAGGTTCAAAACGTACAAAGAGAGCCAACATCGATGATCCTCCAATCAGAAGCATCAGACTGGAGGTCAAAGGTGAGTTTGTGGAGTTCAGTTCTCTCTCTCTCTCCATCACAAACTGTGACTCTGTTGTTAAAACGAGCAGGCGAGGAAAGAGAACGACAATGTAGTAAAAGTAAAAAGAGTGAAATCAGTTTATTTAAAATGCTGTGAGTGGATGTGACATGTTGATTATGAGAGTCAAACATGAGGAATATAAAAAATATACAACCTTCATCAGAGGAAATGGAGGCTGTTTCTCTGAGATTTCATGACTAATGTGACTTTTGTTCTTCATTTCCAGACTTCATCAACTCATTCATCAGAACGAAAACTTCAAGACACATCTATCTATCTATCAATCTATTGATGACAATATTTGTAGTGTGGTATATAATCCCATTGATTTATATATTTCAAAAATGACAGCCCCTTGGATAGAAACCACACTGGTCTGTTTTATTATTCTTTTCAGCTGGATCTGTTCTTCCCTGTAGCAGTTTTTGTGCTGGTGACCCGAAGTCAGAAGAGTGTTTCACTTACAACCAACCAGTTGTTTCACTGAAGAACGGAGACGTTGTTGGACTGTTTGTTGGTCTGAAATATAAAAAACAAAGAGAGAAGAAATCAGAACCTGCTGAGAAGAGAAACCACACTGGTCTGTTTGCTGTGTTGGCATGAACAAACAAATGATCAGCTCGTCTGACATGTCACAGACCTCTTTGTACCTGATCTCCACCTCTGTGGTCGGATCCATCAGTGCTCACCAACAATGTTCCCCTCCATGATTCGCTTACCTTATCGTGGTGGGGGGGTTTGCGTACCCGTGAACTCTAAACCTTCATCACAAACTGCTCTCACAGACGGGTCAGACTAAAAGCGTTTCAGTTAAAACGTCGATCCTCAGCAGGCGAGGAAAGAGAACGACAATATTTTACTGTAGTAAAAGTAAAATGATTTCAAGATTTCAAGAATTTATTGTCATTACACAACAATTTACATCAGCAATCATTGGTAATGAAATTCTTAAATCTCCAGGCTCCCCAAACAATGCTAAAAAAATATATTAACAAGAATAGAGACACTCAACAAGAAAAATAGATTAAGAAATAAAAATATAAAATAAAATATAAGATAAATAATAAACTAGAGTAATAAAATAAAGACCTTAAAATATTAGTTATACAAATGAAATATAAACTATAAATATAAACTAATTATTATACAACTAACAGATATATACCAGTAAAATATATACAATAGAAAAATATATACAATATCAGTGGAGGTGTTATTAAAAAAGAGTGAAATCCTTAAAGTGCACTGAGTCAGAAGCAGCTCAGTTAAAATGAGCTGTGAGTGGATGTGACAGTGTTGGTGCTCCATGATGATGATGAAGTCTGTTAGATTAAAGACACCTTTAGGATAAAAATAAAGTGTACACAGAGGAACAGGAACTATAGATGCACATTTTCTGTCTGTCATGTCTGTTCATACAACTGATGATCAGTTATAAATATACAACCTTCATCAGTGAAGCTTCACTGGAATGATGAAAGAAAAATGAAATGATAAAGTGAAGAACCCGACGTGTTAACAGCAGAAACCAGTGAAGCATCAGACAGCTCAGATCTATAGATATATATAATATAGATCCCTGCAGGATGTAAAGAAACACTGATCTTCTTCCAATAATCAAAGAGTTGTTCCAGTCAGGAGAGGAAATGTCGGCGTGGCGTCTGTTTCCAGCTGTGGTCCAGCACTGATGGAGCTCACAGCTTGTGCTGTTTTCACTTCATCAACTCATTCATCAGCTTTCAATCAGAAAAACTGAAAAATCAGCAGCGCCCACAGAAAATCTTGAAATCAGGTCTAAAGAGGTCTGTGTGTGTCAGGTCGAGGTCAGCGACACACTTCATCCTGTCAGTATGTGTAAATAGCAAACAGCATAAAGGGCTTTGCTTCAGGGTCCAAACTGGACCAAGTCACATCCTCAGGTCACATCCAAACCCCGACCTCCTGCACAGAGTCAGCTCTGTTTCCCACTGCACTATATCAAGTCAAAGTCAGCTTTATTGTCACTTCTGCAGCATGTAACAGGACATACAGAGAACTGAAATTACGGTTCTCTCAAACCTGTACCTATATCTGTCTGTCCAGCACATGTGTGTGTGTGTGACATTATTATATCTGTGTTCTTAGCTTGTGCTGATTGATTTATATATTTGAAGCTGATGATATCAGACTGCTATAACTGATATAACTTTATTATTTTATGCAGAGCAGCTGATTAAACTCTTATTTGTCTCTATAAAACAAAGAACCTGATCCACCTCTGAACCAAAGCTTCAGTCTGTCAGGAAACAAGGAGAATGAGGATCACTGAATCAAATGTAAATCAGTCTCTAATCAAACTGTTGTCTATAATGTAGATTTACATCAAGTCCACAGAAGGACATGTGGGTATGAAATAATGAGAGTTATACAAAAGTCATGAGTGTAAAGTATTAAAATGAGACTGTTCATGAATAAATATGAATTTGTGAATGAAGTTTAAACTGAGCAGCAGCTGAAGGTTTCATGAGAATCAGAATCACAGAATAATGAATCAGATAATAATCTGCTCACTCCTTCAGTAACAAAACTCAGTTTGTTTCTCCTCTGTTAATGTGCTTTTTGTACATTATGTGAAAATAAATGTTTTGTTATATTTAAATCTTCATGTTGTGCTTCTTTATTGTCTTTCTGTTTGTCTCCATGTTGTATTCCCAGTTTGTTCTGTCCCTCTAAAGTCTCAGCTGGTCTCAGGTCTGTTGGTCTGATCTGAACCTGCTGTCATGATGGATGATGGAGTCCCTCCTTCAAACACTGCATCACTTTTTACACACACACAGTTTTTACATAAGAGACACTGTGAAACCAAAGATATATTTTTCTGAGCCCCACAAACACCTATGAGGACACAGTTTGATCCGTTTGGTCCAGAAAGGTTTGAAAAGTCTGGAAGAGCTGAAACAGTAAATAATTTTCATCTTCTTCATGTGTGAGGGGGCCTGCAGGAAGTAAATGGACTCGTACTTATAAAGCTTTATAGTACATGTCATGAACTCACTGAGGACCTGTGAGGTGTCATTTTGTTCATCAGGATTTAATCTAACACAAATAACCAGCATCACGTCCACATGCAGACCAGAGGAGCCGGGGATCGAACCGCCGACCTTCAGATGAGCCGACGACTCGTGACATCCTGAGTAAGTCTCTAAGTTTCTGTTTTTTCATCTAAAACCAAAAAAGCTGGAAAAACAGAGACATTTGTCCCTATTTTCCTCATAAATGAAAAATGAGAACAGATTTAAAAGAGCCCACTTTTGGATTTTTGCTGATTTCTTGTATTATATTCTTAAGAGATTTGACAAAGTCAGCTGGACTTTTGTGGTGGTTTGAAGTTCTTGAAACGTTTCACCTCATCTTCTTCAGTTCTGACTGTCTGGTGGAGGGTCTGGGATTTATAACCTCTGATGGGGTCGTGACCTCTGAGAGTCATTAGGGTCTTATGTGGGTCGTGTAAGATGCTCAGGTCACATGAGTCGAGGTGTGAATGGGTGTTGATCTGTCTGGGGAGGATCTCAGGACGCCACCTTCTGGCCTCTGACTTCTTTCATTCCTCTTTCAAACCATCTGTCTTCTCTGGACTAAACATGTACGTTACTGACCTGGAAAGAGAGTCTCTTCTCCTTCAGATGTAGGTGGACTGCTGAATCCTGACCTGAGGAGCTGTACAGGTCGGAGCATCTCTCACTGCACTGAACAGCAAACAGCACATTTCTCTGCTTGTGTCTGGGTGTCCTGTCCTCAGGGTGACCAGCCTCTGTCTCAGGGTGTGTCTGGGTTTGAAAAGCTTTGGAAAGTCATGTTTATTAAAAATCCTTTTTCAGATATACCTGAAATGTAGGGGAACAATGTTGTTGCATGTGCGGTCTTTCTTTTCTGTCTGTTGCTCTTTTTGTGGTTTTCACAAAATCCCAGTTTGGAAATCTACATGTTTTAAGTTCATTCCTCATGTGTTTCTGCTCCTGCTCCTTTCCCTCGATCTTTGTGGGACGATGTGAATCAAACAGTAGATATTAGATATTATAGAGATAGTAGATATTGATCTGTGTGTGTCGGTTTTACTTTTATTATAGTTTCTTTCTGAATTCACAGGTGACCTGGAAGTAGGAGTAAATATGTTAAAATCAAAGCCAGGATGAATGTGTGTTATGCAATCACACTGTATACAAGGATAAAGTTAAAAGATACATAAATAAATAACTGCACTGACTCATATAAAACCACACTAATAGTGACTTCTTTCAGTAGAAGTGAAAATATTAAAATAAAAGCTAAGATGAAGTGTAACATTGTGCAAGTAGTGGCTTTATATTAGGAATAGATATAGATAGATAGATAGATAGATAGATAGATAGATAGATCTCAGATAGGATAGATAGATAGCCCCATGATAGATAGATAGATTTTTTTGGATTTTGGTGTAAAAGGGAAAAATGAACTGCTGAAAGTACACGGACCTAAGTTCTCAACTCTAGAGCAATGTGATTTTGAAGTTTGGACCTAATAAGTTAAAGTGGACCTTTTGCACCTTAGCATCACCTTTTGTTCTGATGCAGAAACATTTCAGCAGCTGGGTTCTTTAACTGGATTTCTGAACAAAAAAGGTGTTACAGCACCTCATATGGGCGGATTTGTACCCTGAGTTCCTCAGTATGGTACCTCTGAATCCGGTTCGTTGTTGAACCAAACGGTGTCTGATGAAAAAACCTTGTTTTTTAACTGACAGTGTACGAACAAACTTCATAAAGCCAACACACAACTTAACTGAATTTTCCTCATCGTTTCCAGCTAGCTAACTTAAATGACTCTTTCTCAGGTCCATTACCAACGCCTCATTCTGGCGCATTTTATACGTCGCTCTCTGCTGCTGCCACCTAGTGGTGGTTGTTGATAAATGCTGTCGGGTTGATAAATGCTGTCGGGGCTGCAGCTGCTGTGCACCCCGAAAAGCTGCTCTCTGTTGCACTGAAGAGAAATGAACTGCATGTACAACTTATAACCAGAGTCAAAGGAAGGAACACGTCAGTAACTTTAGACAACATAGAACATTTTTAACGGGGCTACATTTTATTGCATAGTATACATTTTACTCACTTTAATATTTACCTTGTTTATTTACAAAAGTATATTTCAAATCAATCTTTTAAAGTCTCATTCAGTAAGAGTCTATGTGGGCAATGGTGGGCGATGTTCTAGCGCCCCCTACTGACCAGCCACTGCTGCTCAACGCACTGCAAACTTTTCACTCCAATCTGGTGACTTTCCAGAGTAATGAACAAAGTGCATACTCTTTCATTATAGTTTTATTATAATGATAATAATATTCAGACACACAGTAGGTTTCTTTTCTGTTGAAGTGAAGATGAAAGTTGAAGATGAAACAAAATGCCCGCTAGTCTGCAGACAATGATGACAATGAACAATAAACAATAACACTATTTCACTGTTTTTGCACTCCCTGAGATATTATATATATTTCTCATATGTATACTCTCAGGCACACTCCCTCTGTACTATGTACAGGTTTACTTACAGTTATAGTTATAACTATTTATCTTGGATTATTTTACCTTTTATTTCATTTTATTTTATTTTATCTTACATTCTTATTGACTATTTCCCACTATGTGTCTTCGCTGCTGTTATGCCTGTGAATTTCCCCGCTGTGGGACTAATAAAGGAAAATTCTGAATCTGAATCTGAATCTGAATCTTTGTCAAAGATGTGGTGACATCTATTCACACCTGAAGGACACACACACATCACACCTTAGTTTCAGGAAACCACCCAGGTAAATTACAAAGAGGCTGCCAGCTCAGGTTTAAGGCATCTTTGAATCTGATGTTAATGAACAAAACTTACTGTGGCTGAAGTCTCAGAGAGGACACAACACAAAATCCTGAGCTGCTTTCAAAGTGTAACTTAGGTAAAGGTACACAGTTAATAAGGGGAAAACTACGACATGAGAGCGAAATGTCCAACCTTAGTTTCAGGAAACAGCCAGATAAATTACAAAGAGACTGAACAAAACAACCATTCTCCTGCCAGCTAGCTTTAAAGCTCTTTGATATCTGTTAATGAACAGAAACTTACTATGGCTGAAGTCTCAGAGAGGACACAACACAAAATACCTGAGCTGCTTTCAAAGTGTAACTTAGGTAAAAGGTACACAGTTAATAAGGATAAAATATACTTAAACTGAGTAACTACTGCAAAATGGCTCCACTGAGACTTCTTTATATCATATATGATTATTATTCCTGATGTATGAGCTCATTTAAACAAGTTTACATGATGTTGGCAGTTTAATCAGTAACAGTGCTGAAACATGTGGAGCAGCACAAGAACAAAGTAGATTTAAACAGAAATAGTCCATTACTCTATAATTATTTTAAATACAGTACTTGAGTAAATGTCTGTCTGTCTGTCTGTTTATCAGAAACATTCAGAGCTGCTGAACATGTTGATGCAGGTTTGATCTAAATGTCCACACCTCAGAGAGAGCGAAATGAGAGATCAGATCACCTCCAGAGCATTTTTAAAAACAGGGAGGTCCCAGTGTGTCTGATCTTTATCTCCAGTATGAAAGAGGCTCATAAACAGACTTCAGTTCTCTTTGAGGACAAATACATCAACCAAACCTGATCAGAGCAGCTCTCTGAGCCTCCTCCACTGTGAGTCTGTGACAGAAAAAGAAAGCTTTCACACTAAAATGGCGTATGTGGGCGTGTCCCTGTGATAAGAGACAACAAAACAGCGAGACGTCGTTTGGTTTCCTGCTCTGAGCTCAGGTCTCTCTGCACCTCCCCCACATCAGTCAGGATGTTTCACAGCTTCCTCTTCAGGGAGGGGGGCTGAAAAACACGACCGCAGACGCTGCTCTTTTACACTGTTTGTGTCCAACCACAGTTTTTATGAACAGAAACAAAGTTTTCAGATAAATGTGACTGTTTGTGTCCGACTGAACTCTGCAGAGACTCTGAGCAGGATTCAAACGTTCAGTGTTTGCTTTGTGTCTGCTCGTGGAATAAATGACTCACTAAAGTCCGACTGTCACATGAGAGTCAGCACAGAAAACAAATCCCACTGTGACCAACTTCCAAAAATAAAATAAGAACACGTTATGAAACCAAAAACAGACCTGCAGACAAACCTGAGAACAAGATGAACTGATGAACTAATAATAAACTATAATGAATTAATAATGAAGTGGTGAACTAATAATGGTGAATTAATAATGAACTGATGAATTAATAATGAAATAGTGAATTATTCCTCTCTCACTGCTCCTTTATCACAGTTTGACTTTTCTCATCGTCGGTCAAAGATCAAACCTTCGTGTTACTTTAAGTTTCAGGTTGCTCTGATCAAGATAAGATAAGATCTTTTTTATTGATCCCACAGTGGGGAAATTCCACTGTCACAGCAGCTCAAAAACAAGTAAAAGAGACATTAAATAGTAGATGAAAAAACACACAAGACATAAAAAACAGTATTTACAATAAATAGTGAAAATAGTAATAATAATAACAGAAAAAAAAAGAAAGAAACAGAAACAGAAACAGTATTTATATACACAGCCTCACCCAGTTAGATGTGCTGTGGTGAGGTGTTATTGCACAGGTGAATATGGATATGTAGCAGATATGACTGAACAGTATAGTAAATGAGTGGAATGAAAAAAGACCATAAAGTGCATGGCTAGGACATCAGTAAACATCAGTAAACATCAGTGCAATGATGAAACATCAGTAAACATCAGTCCTACTGTGGTATGGAAGTGTTTGTTACGATGACAAAGGTTTATAGTGCAGCATTAAACAGTCTGATGGTGTTTGGGATGAAGGACCTGTGGAAGCTCCTTCCTACACCTTGGGTGTCTGAGTCTGTTACTGAAGGAGCTGCTTAAGGCCCCCACAGTCTGATGCAGAGGGTGGGAGGTGTTGTCCATGATGGTGGACAGTTTGGCCAGAGCCCTCCTCTCCCCCATCACCTCGATGGAGTCCAGGGGGCAGCCACAGACTGAGCTGGCTCTTTTAATCAGTCTGTTGAGCCTCTTCTTGTCCCGCTCAGAACACCCCCCTCCCCAGCAGACCACTGCATAGGAGACCACAGACGCCACCACAGTCTCATAAAAGGTCCTCAGCAGTGGCCTGCACACACCAAAAGATCCCAGCCTCCTCAGCATGTACAGACAGACGACTCTGACCCTTCTTGTAGAGCGAGTCAGTGTTGTCAGTCCAGTCCAGTTTGTTATTTAAGTGAACACCCAGGTACTTGTACGTCCTCACTCTCTCGATGTCAAGTCCCTGGATGTTCACTGGTGCAATGTCAGCTGAGGGTTTCCTGCTGAAGTCGATCACCATCTCCTTTGTCTTGCTGGCATTGACTTGAAGGTGATTCAGCTCACACCAGTCGACAAAGTCCATGATGACCTTCCTGTACTCACAGTCGTTCCCCTCTGACACACATCCCACAATGGCAGTGTCATCGGAGAACTTCTGGAGGTGGCAACTGTCCGTGGAGTACGTGAAGTCCGATGTGTACAGGGTGAAGAGGAAAGGTGAGAGGACTGTTCCCTGGGGGGCACCTGTGCTGCAGACCACCACATCGGACACACAGTCCTGCAGCCTCACAAACTGGGGTTTGTAGCCTGTCAGTGAGGTAGCTGGTGACCCATGCAGCCAGCTGGTCACTGGCCCCCGCTCTCTCCAGCTTCACCCTGAGCAGTGAGGGGTGGATCGTGTTGAAAGCACTGGAGAAATCAAAAAAAAAAAAAAAGGTAATCCTCACAGTGTTTCCAGCGTCCTCCAGGTGAGACAGGGATCTCTGCAGCAGGTAGATGACGGCATCATCCACCCCAATGCCGGGTTGGTATGCAAACTGCAGGGGATCCATGTTTGGGCTCACCAGGGGGCGGAGGTGCCTGAGGACGATCCTCTCCAGTGCCTTCATCAGGTGAGACGTTAAGGCCACGGGTCTGAAGTGGTTGGGCTCCTTGGGGCGCGAAGTTTTAGGGACTGGAACCACACAAGAAGTCTTCCACAGGACAGGAACTCTTTCCAGACTCAGGCTCAGGTTGAAGATGTAGCAGACCACCTGACAGAGCTGGTCTGCACAGTCCCGGAGGAGTCTGGAGCTGATGCCGTCAGGACCCGTGGCTTTCCTGGCTTTGATCTTCTTCAGCTGCGTTCTCACCTGATCCACTGTAGGTGTGAAGAGATTAGGAGAGGGAGGGGGTGGAGGAGAGGAGCACTGTAGAGATGGTGGTGAAGGCGGGGGCGAGGGTGAGAGCCCCAGAGATGGTGGAGGTGTTGATGGTGGTGAGGGGGCGTGCAGGCAGAGGGAGCTGGAGGTGGGCTGGTCTGTGCTCAGGCTGAGGGGGGTGGAGGTGGGTCCCAGTATCAAATCTGTTGAAGAACAGATTTAGCTTGTTGGCCCAGTCTCTGTCTCCAGGCTCAGGGTTCCTCCTCTCGTTTTTACCCTGTCCTGAGATAGCTTGGAGTCCTCTCCAAACCTCCCTCGCGTTGTTTTGCTGCAGGTGGTCCTCCATTTTCCTCCTGTAGCTGGCCTTGCACTCTTTGATCTTCCGTTTAAGATCCCTCTGCACCCTCCTCAGTTCATCTCTGTCTCCTGACTGGAAAGCCCTCCTTTTCTCCTGCAGCAAGGCTCTCAGATCAGGAGTCACCCAGGGCTTGTTGTTTGAGAAACACTGTACCCTCTTGGTGGGCACGGTGGTTTCTACACAGAAGTTTATGTAATCTGTGATGCAGTCCGTTAAACTGTCGAATGTCCTGTTCGTGTGGCCCACAGAGCACCTCCCAGTCCGTGGTGTCAAAACAGTCCCTCAGTGCATCTCTGGCCTCCTCAGACCTGCTTCACACGCCTTTTGTTGGGGGGCTGTCTCTTCACCATAGGTGTGTAAACAGGGCGCAGATGGACCAGGTTGTGATCTGAGCGGCCCAGCGGGGGGAGGGGTGATGAGCTGTAGGCCTGCTGTGTTTGCAGACAGCAGGTCCAGAGTTTTATTGTCCCTGTTCAGCAGTTCACGTCCTGGTGGAAGTTGGGGAGAGTGGCAGACAGGGAAGCGTGGTTCAAATCCCCGGTGATGAGGAGAAAGGCTTGAGGATGCTCTGTCTGAAGCTGTGCCACAACACTGTGGAGAAGCTCGCAGGCTGCATCATCGGCTGAGGGAGGGATGTACGTCGTTATTACGATGACATGTGGAAACTCCCTCGGCAGGTAGTAGGGCCGGATGCTCACGGCCAGCAGCTCAATGTCCCTGGTACATCGCTTGCTCCTTCACATGGAATGTGTCCAGGGTTACACCACCTGTCGTTCACAAACAGCGCAGTTTCCCCGCCCTTCTTCTTACCGCTCTCCCTTATATTCCTGTCCGCTCTGAGAGATAAAGTGAGTCCGGGGTGAGGTGGTTCAGCCGGGTCTCTGTGAAGTGCATCAGGCTGCACTCCCGGTACTCCCGCTGCAGCCTCGTCAGCGCCGCTAGCTCTTCCATCTTGTTCGGCAGAGACCTCACGTTTCCCGTGATAACAGATGGAAGGCAGGGTTTGTACCGTCGTCTCCATTCACGGCTCTGTTCCCCCTTCTCCTCCTCCGAAGTTCAGCAGGGATCTCCGGTCTCTCCCCGGGGGTTAGCCGAGCCTGGCTCCGCGCCAGCAGCTGCTGAATGTGTTGGCTGACACGGAGTTTAAAAGTCCGCAAAAAAGTAAAAAGCACAACACCAGTCTCACCAGCTTCACATCTAAGTGTGGACGTGAGCAGGAGCGACTAGTGTAGCCGAAAAGCAGGAAAGAGAAGTTAAAAGTATAAAAAAGTCAACATAAACAAAGAAAGAAGTCAGAGCTACTGTTAACTGGCTGCCACTCACTTGGCGCCATCTTGAATTGGCGCCATCTTGAATAATAAGTCCATGATCAGGATATTCTGATCAGACTGTTTCAGTGAAGCTTCGTGTCTGTTTCTCTCTGATTGAAGAGTGGAAACTTTATTAGTCAGCAGGTTTAAACGTCACAGGAGTCATGTTAGTCATGTTTCTGTAAATAGTCAGTGTGAGGGTGGAAAGTTTCCTTTTCCTTTGAATCATGTCCTTTTTTAATATTGATCCCATGTTTAATATATGTAAACCCGTAGTTTTATAATTATATCCTCATTAAATCTATGAATGTCCTTTGGAACAATGGAGCATTATAACACAGCTGTTTGTGTCCTGGACTGTTTGAAATGTGATCAAGCACTTTTCTCTGAGGGCTGGTTTTCAAAATGGCTGGTTGTTGTTCTCTGAAAATGAGGAAGCTGACGATAAGTGTAACCCAGCAGCTACAGAGGAGCTGCTCTCAGCAGATCTGAGCCTCTTTCTCTCAGTTTGGAGCTTAAACGAAGCTTTTAAATGAAGATTTGACTCGTGTGTCTCTGTGCAGTGAACCATCAGACGTTTTCAGTCTTTCTGTTAAACTCCGCCTCCCTCCTGTTTTTCATGTAACCATGGTGAGGATTTGAATTACAAAAATATATAACGTCACAACAAAAGTCAAATAATTTCAGCTGCTGAACTCTGATGTGATCAGGAGCTTCAAACAGTCTGATGAGTCTGATTTGAAATAAATGAAACACATGATGTATTTTTATTTTCCTGCGTCGCTCCACGCTGGCTGTGAGCCAAGTTACTCAGACAGAGAGCAAAATGTTTCAGTGATCGCTGCGACATTATTCAGAAGAAACAAAAGTGAAACCCTGTTTGGACTCAGGGACTTTGGCTGGAAGTTTTCTTGTAGTTTGAGGCTCATTTCAAAAGTCAGAGTATGAATCATAAAGCAGGAAGAGTTTTGTTAGAAGAAAAGAGGAAGAGCAGCCTCGTGTGCTCCAGCCTCCATCTTTACTGCGCACTTACTTTATTCTCTAATATCAGGGGTCATTTTTAATGTTAAATATTCATTACAGCTCTCTTTACACTGTTTTATTCTTGTGAAATATTTACAGAAACACACATTGTGTGTGTGTGTGTGTGTGTGTGTATAGTTCATGTTCATCTTTGTTGTTTTCAGCTCTTCGTCTCTTCCTTCCTGTAAAGTCTTCTGTGTAAGAGTCACCTTCCTCAGACGTGTTCACATAGTTGGCCAATAAACTGCCTGTGTGGAAATAATTCACTTTAATAAACTCTGACGCCCCCCTCCTTGAACCGCCACCTTACTGTGGTGGAGGGGTTTGTGTGCCCGAATGATCCTAGGAGCTATGTTGTCGGGGGCATTACGCCCCTGGTAGGGTCTCCCATGGCAAACAGGTCCTAGGTGACGGGCCAGACTAAGAGCGGTTCACAAGCCCATCATGAACAGAAGAACATCAAGGACCAGTTACGTCGCCCGGATTGGCGTTACCGGGGCCCCACCCTGGAGCCAGGCCTGGGGTTGGGGCTCAGCAGGCGAGCGCCTGGTGGCCGGGTCTTTGCCCACGGGACCCGGCCGGGCTCAGCCCGAAATGGCGACGTGGGCCTGCCTTCCAGTAGGCTCACCACCCGCAGGAAGGTCCATGAGGGGCCGGTGCAATGTGGTTTGGGTAGCAGTCGTGGCAGGGGGCCTCGACGACCCAATCCCTGGACCAAAACTCTGGCAATAGGGACATGGAATGTCACCTCGCTGGGGGGAAGGAGCCTGAGCTCGTGCGGGAGGTTGAGAGGTACCGGCTAGAGATAGTCGGGCTCACCTCCACGCATAGCTTGGGCTCTGGAACCCAGCTCCTTGAGAGGGGCTGGACCCTCCACTACTCTGGAGTTGCCCAGGGTGAGCGGCGGCGAGCTGGTGTGGGCTTGCTTATAGCTCCCCAGCTCAGCCGCCATGTGTTGGAGTTCACTCCCGGTGAACGAGAGGGTCGCTTCCCTGCGCCTTTCGGGTTGGGGATAGGTCTCTTGCTGTTGTTTGTGCCTACGGGCCGAACAGCAGTACAGAGTACCCGGCCTTCTTGGAGTCCCTGGGAGGGGTACTTGATAGTGCTCCGACTGGGGACTCCATTGTTCTACTGGGGGACTTCAACGCTCACGTGGGCAACGAACAGTGATACCTGGAGGGGCGTGATCGGGAGGAACGGCCTCCCCGATCTGAACCCGAGCGGTGTTCTGTTATTGGACTTCTGTGCTAGTCACAGTTTGTCCATAACGAACACCATGTTCGAGCATAAGGGTGTCCATCAGTGCACGTGGCACCAGGACACCCTAGGCCGGAGGTCGATGATCGACTTTGTTGTCGTTTCATCTGATCTCCGGCCGTATGTCTTGGACACTCGGGTAAAGAGAGGGGCTGAGCTTGTCAACCGATCACCACCTGGTGGTGAGTTGGATCCGCTGGCAGAGGAGGAAGTTGGACAGACCTGGCAGACCCAAACGTATTGTGAGGGTCTGTTGGGAACGTCTGGCCGAGCCCTCTGTCAGGGAGGTCTTCAACTCCCACCTCCGGAAGAGCTTCTCACAGATTCCGAGGGAGGCTGGGGACATTGAGTCCGAGTGGACCATGTTCTCTGCCTCCATTGTCGACGCGGCAGTTCGAAGTTGTGGACGCAAGGTCTCTGGTGCCTGTCGTGGCGGCAATCCCTGAACCCGGTGGTGGACACCGGAAGTAAGGGATGCCGTCAGGCTGAAGAAGGAAGAGTCCTATCGGACCATGTTGGCCTGTGGGACTCCTGACGCAGTTGACAGGTACCGGCAGGCCAAGCAAGCTGCAGCCCGGACGGTCCTGGAGGCAAAAACTCGGGTCTGGGAGGAGTTCGGTGAGGCCATGGAGGAGGACTATCGGTCGGCCTCGAAGAGATTCTGGCAAACCGTCCGGCGCCTCAGAAGGGGGAAGCAGTACTCTGCCAACACTGTTTACAGTGCAGGGTGGGGAGCTGTTGACCTCGAACTGGGGACATTGTCGGACGGTGGAAGAAATACTTCGAGGATCTCCTCAATCCCACCGACTTGCCTTCCAATGAGGAAGCGGAGGCTGGGGACTCTGAGGTGGACTCGTCCATCACCCAAGCCGAAGTCACTGAGGTAGTTCGTAAGCTCCTCGGTGGCAAGGCGCCGGGGGTGGATGAGATCCGCCCTGAGTACCTCAAATCTCTGGATGTTGTGGGGCTGTCTTGGCTGACACGCCTCTGCAACATTGCATGGAGGTTGGGGACAGTGCCTCTGGAGTGGCAAACCGGGGTGGTGGTCCCTCTTTTTAAAAAGGGGGACCGGAGAGTGTGTTCCAACTACAGAGGGATCACACTTCTCAGCCTCCCCGGGAAGGTCTACGCCAGGGTACTGGAGAGGAGAATTCGGCCGATAGTCGACCCTCGGATTCAGGAGGAACAATGCGGTTTTCGTCCTGGTCGTGGAACACTGGACCAGCTCTATACCCTCCACAGGGTGCTTGAGGGTTTATGGGAGTTTGCCCAACCAGTCCACATGTGCTTTGTGGATCTGGAGAAGGCATTCCGACCGTGTCCCTCGTGGTATTCTGTGGGGAGTGCTCCGATGAGTATGGGGTCCGGGGGCCTTTGCTAAGGGCTGTTCGGTCTCTGTACGACCGGAGCAGGAGCTTGGTTCGCATTGCCGGCAGTAAGTCAGACCTGTTCCCAGTGCATGTTGGACTCCGGCAGGGCTTGCCCTTTGTCACCGGTCCTGTTCATAATCTTTATGGACAGGATTTCTAGGCGTAGCCAGGGGCCGGAGGGAGTCAGGTTTGGGAACCACAGGATTTCATCTCTGCTTTTTGCGGATGATGTTGTCCTGATTGGCTTCATCAGGCCAGGACCTTCAGCATGTACTGGAGCGGTTTGCAGCCGAGTGTGAAGCGGCTGGGATGAGAATCAGCACCTCCAAATCCGAGGCCATGGTTCTCGACCGGAAAAGGGTGGCGTGCCCTCTCCGGGTGGGTGGAGAGGTCCTGCCTCAAGTGGAGGAGTTCAAGTATCTCGGGTCTTGTTCACGAGTGAGGGAAAGATGGAGCGTGAGATTGACAGGCGGATTGGTGCAGCGTCCGCAGTTATGCGGTCGGTGTACCGGACCGTCGTGGTGAAGAAGGAGCTGAGTCGAAAGGCGAAGCTCTCGATTTACCGGTCAATCTACGTTCCCACCCTCACCTATGGTCATGAACTTTGGGTAATGACCGAAAGGACAAGATCGCGGATACAAGCGGCCGAAATGAGTTTCCTCCGCAGGGTGGCTGGGCGCTCCCTTAGAGATAGGGTGAGAAGCTCGGTCACTCGGGAGGAGCTCGGAGTAGAGCCGCTGCTCCTTCGCATCGAGAGGAGTCAGCTGAGGTGGCTTGGGCATCTGTTTCGGATGCCCCCTGGACGCCTCCCTAGGGAGGTGTTCCAGGCATGTCCCACCGGGAGGAGGCCTCCGGGGAAGACCCAGGACACGCTGGAGAGACTATGTCTCTCGGCTGGCCTGGGAACGCCTCGGGGTCCCCCCGGAAGAGCTGGAGGAAGTGTCTGGGGTGAGGGAAGTCTGGGCATCTCTGCTCAGACTGCTGCCTCCGCGACCCGGTCCCGGACCAAGCGGATGAAGAAGAAGAAGATGAAACTCTGACGCCTCCACTGAGTCTTTGATAATCTCCTTCAGATGAAAAAACTCCAGTCGTCTCTCTGTGGATACTCTTTTATGATATTTTATTATAATGATAGTAATATTCAGACACACAGTAGGTTTCTTTTCTGTTGAAGTGAAGATGAAAGTTGTTTGTCAAAGATGTGGAACCTGTTGGTGCACATCTAATCACACATGAAGGACACACACACACACACCACACCTTAGTTTCAGGAAACCAGCCAGGTAAATCACAAAACAACTAACAACTAACAACTTTAAACAACTTTACATGATGTTGGCAGTTTAATCAGTAACAGTGCTGAAACATGTGGAGCAGCACAAGAACAAAGTAGATTTAAACAGAAATACTCCATTCCTCTATAATTATTTTAATTACAGTACTTGAGTAAATGTCTGTCTGTCTGTCTGTTTATCAGAAACATTCAGAGCTGCTGAACATGTTGATGCAGGTTTGATCTAAATGTCGACACACGTGAGCCTCCAGGTAACATTCAAGACTTCAAGAATTTATTTTGTCATTGCACAACAATAAAATTACGCAATCATTGTCAATTGAAATTCTTAAGTCTCTTGCTCCCTACAATAAACCAACAATGCTAAGGAATATTAGCATGAAAAAAATAATAGAAACATTCAAACAAAGAAGATAGATTAAAGAATAAAAATATAGAAATAAATAATAGTACAAGAGTACTAATAGATTAATAAATATAGACCTAAATTTAAATTAAACAAAATATACATTTTACATGTAAGAAAATATACAGCTAGAGAGATAACAAATATATATACAAATATACAATAGAATGTGCATTTAAAGGATGATGGTGATGATGGTATTATTGTGATGGTGTTTAAGAGTTTTAAGTTTAAAAGTCTTATGTCCTGCGGGATGAAGCTTCCCTGAGCCTGCTGGTTCAGCTCGAATGCTGCAGAACTGAACCGTCGGCCAGACGGCAGCAGGCAGAACAGTTTGTAGCTGGGTGACTGGGGTCCTTAATGATTTTGGTGGCCTTCTTCCTACACCGCTGGGTGTAGAGGTCCTCCATGGATGGCAGCTCACGTCCTGGTGATGTGCTGAGCAGCTTTCACCACCCTCTGTAGAGCCTTACGGTTGAGGGCGGTGCAGCTGCTGTACCAGGCGGTGATGCAGCCAGTCAGGATCCTCTCTATGGGTCACCTGTAGAAGCTGCAGAGGATCCTGGAGTCCATGTTGAGACTCCATCCGCAGCCTGCAGAGGAAGAAGAGCCGCTGTCTGGCTGACTTTGTGATAAAGTCAGTGTGATGAGTCCAGGTGAGGTCCTCACTGATGTGAACCCCGAGGAACCTGAAGCTGTTGACTCTCTCCACCGTAGTCCCGTTGATGGAGAGGGGGGCGTGTTCCTCTCTCTGCCTCCTCCTGAAGTCCACGATCAGCTCCTTAGTTTTGCTGACGTTGAGATGGAGGTTGTTGTCCTGGCACCAAGATGTCAGGGCTCTGACCTCTGACCTCCTCTCTGTAGGCCGTCTCATCGGTCGCCGGTGATCAGGCCAATGACGTCGTCGTGTCGTAAATCAGCAAATTTGATGATGGTGTTGGAGCTGTGGGTGTACGCCATGCAGTCATGCGTGAACAGGGAGTACAGCAGAGGGCTGAGCACACAGCCCTGGGGGGCGCCGGTGTTCAGAGTCAGGGTGGAGGATGTGGTGCTGCCCATCCGCACAGCCTGGGGTCTGCCCGTCAGGAAGTTCAGGATCCAATCACACAGGGCACTGTTGAGAGCCCGAGGTCTCTGAGCTTGGTGACGAGCTTGGAGGGCACGATGGTGTTGAATGCTGAACTGTAGTCAATGAACAGCATTCTCACATATGTGTCCCTCTGGTCCAGGTGGGGGAGGGCAGTGTGGAGGGTGAGGGCGATGGCATCTTCAGTTGACCTATTGGGCCTGTAGGCAAACTGAAGTGGGTCCAGTGAGTCCGGGATGGAGGAGGTGATGAATGATTTGACTAACCGCTCAAAGCACTTCATGATGGTGGAGGTGAGTGCTACTGGGCGGTAGTCATTCAGGGAGAGGATTTTGAGTTTCTTGGGGGGACAATGATGGTCTCCTTGAAGCATGTGGGGACTACAGACTGGAGCAGTGACATGTTGAAAATGTCTGCAAAGACGTCTGCCAGCTGGTCTGCACACACCTTGAGAGCTCGGCCGGGGATGCCGTCAGGTCCAGGAGCCTTACGTGTGTTAATCCGTTTTAGAGTTCTGCACACGTCTGCCCTGGATATCACAGGTGGGCAGTGGTCCTCCTGAGCCTTTTGCACCTCCACAGCTGGAGAGGTGCTCTCAAAGCGGGCATAAAAAGTGTTCAGCTCATCAGGCAGAGATGCAGACATCACCTCAGCACTGATGATCTTCTTTTTGTAGTCTTAGAGTTTTTATTCCAGCCCACATGCTCCTGTTGTTGGAGCCCTTGTAATGAGACTCCACTTTGTCCCTGTACTGTCTCTTTGCGCTGCTGATGGCTCTCCGGAGCGCGTACCTGGACTTCCTGTACTCCTCCAAATCACCTGAGTTGTAGGCATCTGTCCGTGCTTTAAGTTTGGACTTCTCCATTAACCCAGGGCTTCTGATTTGGGAATGTCCGCACAGTAATCCTCGGTACGACGTCATCGATGCATTTTCCGATGTATCCAATGACCATGTCCGTGTAATGTGTTTATGTCTGTGTCCTTAAACACACACCACTCCGTCGTGCTGAAGCAGTCGCGCAGAGCCGAGTCTGATTGGTCGGACCACTGCTGAATGGTCCGCGTCACCGGTCCGTCACGCTTCAGTTTCTGCCTATAGGAAGGCAGCAGCAGAACTGAGGCGTGGTCAGATTTTCCGAATGGAGAGCGAGGAAGGGCCTTGTACGTGTCCGCGTAAGGGGTGTAAACATGATCGAGTGTGTTCTCGCCACGCGTAGGACAGCTGATGTGTTGGTGAGTATCTCAGGCAGGACTTTCCTCAGGTTGGAACTGTTAAAGTCTCCGGCTACAATAAACGCAGCCTCCGGCCGTGAGGTCTCTGTCCTGTCGAATAACTCCATACAGCTCGTCCATGGCCTTGTTGGTGTCGGCGTGTGGCGGAACATACACTGCTGTCATGACGAACCAATGTAAACTCACGCGGAAGATAATAAGGCCTGGCATCTGATCATGAGGTGCTCCAGGTCCGGAGAACAGCCCGTAGAAATAATCTTCCACGTCTGAGCACCACTTGTTGTTCACCATGAAGCAGACACCTCCTCCCTTGCTCTTCCCTGAATTAATTGTCCTGTCCTGTCGGTGAATGGAGAGTCCCTCGGGAACAATGGCGGAGTCCGGGATCGAAGGGGTCGAGCCAAGTTTCCGTGAAAACCAAAACGTTACAGTTTTTAATGTCCCGTTGAAACGCCATCCTGCTCCGGAGTTCATCCAGCTTGTTATCCAGGGACTGAACATTAGCCAGAAGAATACTCGGGAGAGGAGGTCCGGTTTTCACGTTTCCTCAGCCGGACTAGGACTCCGGCCCACGACCCTCTTTTCCTCCGCCGCCTCCGCTGCTCAGGTTCAACAACAGGTAGGCTCCGCCATGGAGATTCCCCGTTGTACGCTGGAAGGCGGTGGCGATGAAAAAGTTTTTTCCACCACCAACCTAATTTGTAGAAGTTTTTCTCTATCATACTTGACTGATAGGGCTCTCTTTAGCAGGTTGCATGGTTTAAAAAAAGGAATAAAGAGCAAAATAAAGAAAAAGAAAAGCAAAGTTGAGGGGGGAGTTCGAGACACGGCAGCCATGCTTGGCGCCATCTTGTTGTAAGAGCGAAATGTCCTCAGAGATGATCAGATCACCTCCAGAGCATTTTTAAAAACAGGGAGGTCCCAGTGTGTCTGATCTTTATCTCCAGAATGAAAGAGGCTCATAAACAGACTTCAGTTCTCTTTGAGGACAAATACATCAACCAAACCTGATCAGAGCAGCTCTCTGAGCCTCCTCCACTGTGAGTCTGTGACAGAAAAAGAAAGCTTTCACACTAAAATGGCGTATGTGGGCCTGTCCCTGTGATAAGAGACAACAAAACAGCGAGACGCCGTTTGGTTTCTACTCTGAGCTCAGTCTCTCTGCACCTCCCCCACATCAGTCAGGATGTTTCACAGCTTCCTCTTCAGGGAGGGGGGCTGAAAAACACGACCGCAGACGCTGCTCTTTTACACTGTTTGTGTCCAACCACAGTTTTTATGAACAGAAACAAAGTTTTCAGATAAATGTGACTGTTTGTGTCCGACTGAACTCTGCAGAGACTCTGAGCAGGATTCAAACGTTCAGTGTTTGCTTTGTGTCTGCTCGTGGAATAAATGACTCACTAAAGTCCGACTGTCACATGAGAGTCAGCACACAAAATACATCCCAAAAATAAAATAAGATGTTCTGTTCATTAAAACCAAAAACAGGACCTGCAGACAAACCTGAGAACAAGATGAACTGATGAACTAATAATGAACTAATAATGAATTAATAATGAAGTGGTGAACTAATAATAAACTGGTGAATGAATAATGAAATAGTGAATTATTTCTCTCTCACAGCTCCTATTATCAAACAGTTTGACCTTTTCTCATCGTCAGTCAAAGATCAAACCTTCGTGTTACTTTAAGTTTCAGGTTGCTCTGATCAATAAGTCCATGATCAGGATATTCTGATCAGACTGTGTTCAGTGAAGCTTCGTGTCTGTTTCTCTCTGATTGAAGAGTGGAAACTTTATTTGTCAGCAGGTTTAAACGTCACAGGAGTCATGTTAGTCATGTTTCTGTAAATAGTCAGTGTGAGGGTGGAAAGTTTCCTTTTCCTTTGAATCATGTCCTTTTTTAATATTGATCCCATGTTTAATATATGTAAACCCGTAGTTTTATAATTATATCCTCATTAAATCTATGAATGCATTTGAACAATGGAGCATTATAACACAGCTGTTTGTGTCCTGGACTGTTTGAAATGTGATCTGAGCACTTTTCTCTGAGGGCTGGTTTTCAAAATGGATGGCTGTTGTTGTTCTCTTGCTGCTCTCTGAAAATGAGGAAGCTGACGATAAGTGTAACCCAGCAGCTACAGAGGAGCTGCTCTCAGCAGATCTGAGCCTCTTTCTCTCAGTTTGGAGCTTAAATGAAGCTTTTAAATGAAGGTTTGACTCAGTTGAGCTCGTGTGTCTCTGTGCAGTGAACCATCAGACGTTTTCAGTCTTTCTGTTAAACTCCGCCTCCCTCCTGTTTTTCATGTAATCCATGGTGAGGATTTGAATTACAAAAATATATAACGTCACAACAAAAGTCAAATAATTTCAGCTGCTGAACTCTGATGTGATCAGGAGCTTTCAAACAGTCTGATGAGTCTGATTTGAAATAAATGAAACACATGATGTATTTTTATTTTCCTGCGTCGCTCCACGCTGGCTGTGAGCCAAGTTACTCAGACAGAAAGCAAAATGGTTTCAGTGATCGCTGCGATATTATTCAGAAGAAACAAAAGTGAAACCCTGTTTGGACTCAGGGACTTTGGCTGGAAGTTTTCTTGTAGTTTGAGGCTCATTTCAAAAGTCAGAGTATGAATCATAAAGCAGGAAGTGTTTTGTTAGAAGAAAAGAGGAAGAGCAGCCTCGTGTGCTCCAGCCTCCATCTTTACTGTGCACTTACTTTATTCTCTAATATCAGGGGTCATTTTTAATGTGAAATATTCATTACAGCTCTCTTTACACTGTTTTATTCTTGTGAAATATTTACAGAAACACACATTGTGTGTGTGTGTGTGTGTGTGTGTGTTATAGTTCTTTGTTCATCTTTGTTGTTTTCAGCTGTTCGTCTCTTCCTTCCTGTAAAGTCTTCTGTGTAAGAGTCACCTTCCTCAGACGTGTTCACATAGTTGGCCAATAAACTGCCTGTGTGGAAATAATTCACTTTAATAAACTCTGACTCCTCCACTGAGTCTTTGATAATCTCCTTCAGATAAAAAACTCCAGTCGTCTCTCTGTGGATCATTTGGACCCAACAGTTTGATTTCAAGCAGCTTTTAAAGAAAAGAGCTCTCAGATATTTAATCACTGACCCTGCAGGCTTTCTTATCTGAATGTCTGTTTTCTGTGTGTCTGTTTTCCTTTTGCATGTCTGTTCTGTGTGGTTGGTGTAAAGTGAAGCTCCTGTGCTGCCCCCTGCTGGCTGTCTGACTGAATCCAAAGTGAAGAGCTGCAGACAGACAGACAGACAGACAGACAGAGGACAGACAGACAGACAGACAGACAGACAGACAGACAGACAGACAGACAGACAGACAGACAGACAGACAGACAGACAGACAGACAGACAGAAGACAGACAGACAGACAGACAGACAGACAGACAGGACAGACAGACAGACAGACAGACAGAGGACAGACAGACAGAACAGACAGACGACAGACAGACAGACAGGGAGCGGACAGAGGACAGACAGATGGAAGACAGACAGACAATGACAGAGGAACAGACAGACAGACAGACAGAGATGACAGACAGACAGACAGACAGACAGACAGACAGACAGGGGACAGACAGAGGACAGACAGGCGGAGGACAGACAGACAGACAGACAGACGACAGACAGACAGACAGACAGAGGACAGAGACAGACAGACAGACAGGGGACAGACAGACAGACAGACAGAGACAGACGGAGGACAGACAGACAGACAGACAGACAGGTGGACAGACAGATGGAGGACAGAGACAGACAGACAGAGGAGACAGACGAGACAGACAGATGGACAGACAGACGAGACAGACAGACAGACAGATGACAGGGACAGACAGGACAGACAGACGGAGGACAGACAGACAGACAGACAGGAGACAGACAGACAGACAGACAGACAGACACAGACAGACAGAGACAGACAGACAGACAGACAGACAGACAGACGAGGACAGACAGACAGACAGACAGACAGACAGACAGACAGGACAGGACAGACAGAGGATGGACAGACAGACAGACAGACAGACAGACAGACAGACAGACAGACAGACAGACAGACAGACAGACAGACAGACAGACAGGACAGACAGAGGACAGACAGACGAGGACAGATGACAGATAGACAGACAGACAGACAGACAGAGAGACAGATGAGATGACAGACAGACAGACTGAGACAGACAGATGCAGCGTTTCTCCTCCTCCAACAACAACAACAACAACAACAACAACAACAACAACGAGGGTTTGTGTTGGAAAAATCAAACATGTTAAACAAATGGTGAGAAGCTTCTTTAAAAAGGTTTTATTTTAAAATGTGACTCCTTAGCACCAACATTTGAAACAGCTGAGTGTCTGTCTGTATCTGCACCATTAAATAAAGAAGGAACACATAAAAACTTTACATGCACACATATGAAGCAGCAGCTGGACGTCAGCGGTCGGGCTGCTGTGAAGGTGTGAAGGTGAACCTCAGTGAAGAGTAGACCACCTCCGGCTCTGCTCGAAACTCTGAACAAACAATTCAAACAATAAAAGCTGCAGGTCAGTGAACACATCATGGAGACCTGTCGCCTGTACAGTGATAAATTCATATAAAGTCCTTTAAATGTCAGACAGGTTGACTGTTGGTATCACTACAAACACATGAATCCATTCTGCAGGTGGATCAGCTGTACCTCTCCTGGTGTTTGTTCTGATGAAGATTTGTCCATAACTCACATCTTCTGTTCTTCTCACTGCTGAATAAACTGCAGCTGGATCCCTCTCTGGAAAAGGAAATAATATCAGAACAAGTAATGTGACCGTCCTGTCAGAGTGTCTACAGCTAATGCTACTGTGGTACATTACCCCTATATAATGATATAATAATCTCACTATGTTTACTACTTTATAATAAGGGGGATAATGAGAAACTGATTTATCACAGAAACAAACATCAAATTTTAGCTTTTTAACTTCACTGACAACAGATAGCAAACTAAGCTGGAGGCCAATTCAGAAAAAGTATAAAATGTGTAAAATGTACAGTGTAAGGTGTAAAATGTAAAGTGTAAAGTAAAGATGACCACAGAGCCGCTCACTTCTCTTAGAAACTGTTTAAAACACTTTTCACTGCTGTCAGCCAACACTGAGCTGAATTTAAGTTTAAATGAAATGATATCATATCGTATCATATCATAGAAAGCACAACATAGCATAGCATAGCATCAGAATCACAGTCAGGTTTATTGCAGAGCAGGTTTCAAATACAAGAAATTTATCTTGTATAAGTTGGTGCAAATAAGTTTACAAAGTGCAAAAAATACAAACATACTAAGTAGAAAAATATAAGAACAGGTGAAAGGAAGTCAGAAGTATAAATTCAAAATAAAATAATAATAATAATATAATAATAATAATAATATAAAGTAGAAAGTAGTATTTAAAAACATAAAATAAGATAAAGACAATTTTGTGCAGTATGTGACTGTTGTTTAAATTAAAGAGCCGTACAAATCATGCAGAAATGTTGTTCATGGATGTGTAAATGTTCACAGTATTAATTTAATATTCTCATTAAATTAAGAATATTTGCAGTGTGTAAAGACAGTCTGATGATGTGTGTTAATGTAAAACATTACTTGTGTGGGTTTATGTTAATATAATGTGTAGAGGAGTCCTGGGCTTTGCTGATGCTGCTTTTTTATGATATTTTAGATAAATGTGAATAAACATGATGGCCAGTTTAATGTTGCACTCGAGTGAAAGCTGTCAACCTCTTCTCTGCAGAACTCCAACTTCAACTTTACTAAGTATTGATATGATCATTTTTGTTTCTAGTTATTAAGTTAATTAATAAGTTAAGCGTTGTTTTAATACCAATTTATGAAAACTGAATCATCATTTTTCCCTCTTACAGAGAGAGTGGTGCACTGAGACTTGGACTTCATTAAAGTAAAGTCATTTTATTTAGTATGATTATTAAATTATTTTTTAGATTTATTTATTATTCCTGGTAGCTGTAGTACTAATTCTGGTATCTATCCTTCAAGCCATTTATCCCATCTGATAATACTGTCTGTCTTTTAGCTCTGTGTTTGGTCTCCTCCACCTGCCTGAGGGAAATCTCTGTCTCTTCAGCTGCTAAAAGCTCCACCATGTTCACCAGCTGCTCTGACTGAGTCTGTCTGCTGGTTGAAGTGGACTGTGGCATTTTCACAGCTTTTATTGTGAAAAGAGCTTCCTGCTGCTGAACACACTGAAACTGAACCAGACAGGAAATCAAGATTTAAAAATTGGAGCTGAAAGATGCAAATATCTCAGCAGAGATGATGACCTGGTTAGCACTTTTATATTTTCAGAAGGTCTCCTGGAAGTTATTCATCGTGTTGTTCACATGAAAGAACAAAAAAGAGAGCTGGAAGAGAAACTCTGATTTCTTTCTCTTCACACAGGTCAGTGCATGAAGTGAGTGAATGTCAGATTATAGTGACTCAAAGTAAGTCCCGTCAAACCGCCGTGAAGGAGGTGTGGGAGGAGGAAGGAGGTTTCTGAAGTTATGATGGAGTGTGCAGCCATGCTAGCAGCTAACAAAGAGATCAGTTTCAGCTAAAATGACAAATATGGCGCTCATGGTGGCGCTGGAGGGAGAGTCAGAGGATCTCTGAAGTTTTGGGATTTAGCCTTCTTGGATACAAGAAAATCATGCATGAAAACGTCATGAAAATCTAATGAACGTTGTGGAGGTATTTCACCATCATGGACTGATGTGAATGAGGTTAAAGAGCAGCAGCTGTACCTGTCGTCCTGTTTGCTTCATGACCAACGTCTTCTGATCGGTTCAACTGCTGAGTCGACTGCAGCTGGATCAGCCTCTGAAGGAAAAATATTACAGTATTATTACTGCAAGTACCTACTGATGGAAGTACTGTTAGAGCATCTGCTGTCATCAACTCAGCATTTATTATAATGATCCACAGTAAGAAAGCTAATAATGTCTTTAAAAGTGAAGAGAAGGTTGATTTAATGTCGTTCATGTTAAACACATTTGTTCATTAATACAAATATAACTGTGCATTACATTCATAGAAACGACACACGTGAGCAGAAACGAGAGCTGAGGTGAGGTGTTATTTTCTATGATGAAGAAATGAAACCTTCTTTATCAGAAAACAGGAAACTGGAAAGCAGCAGAGCGACTGATAATAATAAAAACTTTGACCACTTTGACCACAATGCACACGACACAGCGACAGTGTCACACTTCACCCTGCAAAGCGTCCTCTGATCAGAGTCCGAACGCTTCTTTTCATTTGGGCTGTAAATAAATGTCAGCATGGATGTTGTTGTAAAAGTTTTTATACAACCATGAAACCTGAGTTTATTCTTAAATCAAAGCCACAGATGATTCAAAATGTCCTTCACTGTCAGGGCCTACAGCTCATAATCAGGTCCTGACAAATAGAAAAAGACAAACAAACACTCACAGGGAAGTGTAAAAGAGCTGAAGCAGGAAACATGTGAAGTGTTGAGTGTGAGGGGACGTCTGACCTTCAGGTTTCCTCCGGACACATCGTCTCACCAGCAGAGTCAGAACAGCCAGCAGCAGCAGACCACAGCAGGAGGAAACAGACCACAAGACGAAGAGACGAGAGGGGGGCGGAGGAGGGGAGGTAGAGGGGGAGGAGAAGCTGGAGGAGGAAGGCGATGGAGGAGAGCTGGTGGTGGGTTTCCCTGAAGTAACGGAAAAACAAAATATACAAATAATTAAAGGAACGCTGTCAAACTACCAGAAACATGTGAGCTTGGACTTCAAATCCATCACAGACTACGAAAGAAAACCCATCAGTGCTGAGGTAACTGCACCCTGAGCTGCTGATGGTGGACTCTCAACACAGGAAACAGATTTGACCTCTGACCTCCTGACCTGAGACAGAGATCCAGCTGGGTGGAGACTCTCCATGACTGCTGATGTGACACTTGTAGAGGCCTTCATCAGACTTGGAAACATGGCGGATGGTCATGTGACCTGCAGACTCAGGCCTGATGAGGGAGCCATCTTTATAGAAAGCAGCTGGGAGGTTGGAGGGAGGGGTCTTTGTTTTACAGTGCAGAGTGACATCATCTCCCTCCATCACAGGGAGGACAGGACTCTGCAGGATCACTGATCCACCTCAACACAGAGACAAACTACAGCATTTCATCCATTTACACACAGCTTCATCAATACTAACTCCACAGTCTGATCTTACCAGTGACAGTGATGTTGATGGTGTTACTGGTTGTTCCATCTCTGGACTCACACCAGTAAACTCCACTGTCTTCCAATGTGAAGATGTAATCTATGTTACAGGAAGAACCAGCTGATGTTCCCCAGTCCAGCTCCACACTGAGTCCTGGTTTCTGTGGTTGTGTTCCTCCTCAGCGTCCATCCATCAGAGCTGTCGTCCTCACAGCTCAGAGAGACAAACTCTCCTTTAAACAGCTGAGAGCTGCTGGGACTCACAGTCAGACCAGCTGGAGGAAATAATTACACTTTGTGACCAATTCAGTCACAAAGAAAACATCTTTGTGTTTAACAAAGTTTCTGTGTTGGTGGGGTGTTAAAAATCGAACTAGGAGTCGAGTTTGAGCAACAAACTCTTGATTTTGAAGTTTTATCAGAAAACCAAATCACTGCATGGTGGTTTATAATCTGACACACTAACGCCTCTTCTATAATGGGATACTACAGATTTACTGTCATATTGATCAGGAGACTTTAGAGGTGCTCGTTGGGGGATTTTGTTTCCTCTGCTGATCAATGTGAACATCTGACTCTCAGCAAGAAAGAGAAGAAGAGGATTTCACTGAGTGTTCGTTTAAGTCTTCAGTTTTAGTTGCATGTATCTTATATAAATGAAAATTAAATAAAAATGTCGTCTGTAACCTCGTCTGGACTCAGATATTTTCACTTCAGTCTGTGCTGGCTGTTCTTTTCCTGGATGGCAGAAATCTAAAATGTTGACGTGCAGAAGCACTTTTATTTCAAACAGATGCTCAGAGGGAGGAGTGAGCTCACCTTGGTGTGTTGTGCAGCAGAGCAGCGAGGTCAGCACTGAAGAGAAATGAAACTCTAGTTGGTTTGAGATTTACAAATGAACAAATGAATTATTTTAAATCAAAAGACTGAAACTCATCAGACTAAAATGTCTGTCTGTCAGTTTTCTCCACGACCTCACACTTAGTGGGTTTGTTGTGTTTGAGTGTGAGGTTTGAAAGAGCACAAGTCGAGACTGATACGAAGAAGCAACACGAGAGGACCCAGAATCAGTGTGGAGACAAGCAACCAGCTCTATAACGGGTCTGTAACAGGTCTAGAACAGGTCTGTAACAGCTCTATATCAAGTCTATAACAGGGTCTATAACAGGTCTGTAACAGCTCTATAACATGTCTGTAACAGCTCTGTAACAGCTCTATAACAGTCTGTAACAGGTCTGTAACAGCTCTATAACAGCTCTATAACTCTGTAACATGTCTGTAACAGCTCTATAACAGGTCTGTAACAGCTCTATAACAGGTCTATAACAGCTCTGTAACAAGGTCTGTAACAGGCTCTATAACAGGTCTGTAACAGGTAGGTCTGTAACAGCTCTGTAACAAGTCTGTAACAGGTCTGTAACATCTCTGTAACAGCTCTATAACAGGTCTCTCTGTAACAGGGTCTATAACAGGTCTGTAACAGGTCTATAACAGTAACAGGTCTGTAACAGCTCTATAACAGCTCTATATAGCAGTCTATAACAGGTCTGTAACAGCTCTATAACAGCTCTATAACAGGTCTGTAACAGGTCTGTAACAGGTCTGTAACTGTAACAGCTCTATAACACCTCTACAACCGCTCTATAACAGGTCTATAACAGGTCTGTAACAGCTCTATAACAGCTCTATAACAGCTCTATAACAGTCTGTAACAGGTCTATAACAGTAACAGGTCTGTAACAGCTCTATAACAGGTCTGTAACAGGTCTGTAACAGCTCTATAACAGGTCTATAACAGCTCTATAACAGCTCTATAACAGTCTGTAACAGGTCTATAACAGTCTGTAACAGGTCTATAACAGTCTAACAGCTCTGTAACAGCTCTATAACAGGTCTCAGGTGTAACAGCTCTATGACAGGTCTCTAACAGGTCTGTAACAGCTCTATAACAGGGTCTATAACAGGTCTGTAACAGCTCTGTAACAGGTCTATAACAGTATAACAGGTCTGTAACAGCTCTATAACAGGTCTGTAACAGCTCTATGACAGGTCTATAACAGGTCTATAACAGGTCTGTAACAGCTCTAACAGGTCTAACAGGTCTGTAACAGCTCTATAACAGGTCTCTAAGTAACAGCTAACAGGTCTATAACAGGTCTGTAACAGGTCTGTAACAGCTCTATAACAGGTCTGTAACAGGTCTGTAACAGCTCTATAACAGGTCTATAACAGTCTATAACAGGTCTGTAACAGCTCTATAACAGGTCTGTAACAGCTCTATAACAGCTCTATAACAGGTCTATAACAGGTCTGTAACAGCTCTAACAGTCTGTAACAGCTCTATAACAGGTCTGTAACAGCTCTATAACAGGTCTATAACAGTAGCACCTCTATAACAGCTCAGGTCTGTAACAGCTCTATAACAGCTCTATAACAGGTCTGTAACAGTCTATAACAGCTCTATAACAGGTCTATAACAGGTCTGTAACAGCTCTATAACAGGTCTATATCAGCTCTGTAACAGGTCTATAACAGCTCTATAACAAGTCTGTAACAGGTCTGTAACAGGTCTATAACAGCTCTATAACAGGTCTGTAACAGCTCTATAACAGGTCTATAACAGGTCTATAACAGGTCTGTAACAGCTCTATAACAGCTCTATAACAGGTCTGTAACAGCTCTATAACAGGTCTATATCAGCTCTGTAACAGGTCTGTAACAGGTCTGTAACAGGTCTGTAACAGGTCTAACAGGTAACAACAACAGTCTATAACAGTAACAGCTCTATAACAGCTCTATAACAGCTCTATAACAGTCTGTAACAGCTCTAACAGGTCTGTAACAGTCTATAACAGTCTGTAACAAGGTCAGGTCTATAACAGGTCTATAACAGGTCTGTAACAGGTCTATAACAGGTCTGTAACAGGTCTCTATAACAGGTCTATAACAGCTCTGTAACAGGTCTGTAACAGGTCTGTAACAGGTCTCTATAACAGTCTATAACAGTAACAGGTCTGTAACAGGTCTGTAACAGGTCTGTAACAGGTCTATAACTCTATAACAGGTCTGTAACAGGTCTGTAACAGGTCTGTCTGTAACAGTGTCTGTAACAGGTCTCTAACAGGTCTATAACAGCTCTATAACAGCTCTATAACAGCTCTATAACAAGTCTGTAACAGGTCTGTAACAGGTCTATAACAGTAACAGGTCTGTAACCTGATATAGAGACGACCCAACAAACACAACCTGTGACTGCCAGGATCTGTCAGTGACGTTCACAGATAAACGAGAACAAAGTGGTTAAAGTAGGAGAAAGCATAGATCTGATCTGAAACAGAACAGCACTGCTGATGAGATGTTCACATTAAATGAAGGTTTGAATAAATGAGTGTATAATATGAGCAGAGACGCTTTGACACAGACCGCAGACTCATTCTGCTACTGAACAACCTTAAACCTTAAACAGACTTTTTTAGACAGGAAGTGTTTGATGGCAGGAAGTTGGAAAGTCATTTTTACACAATTGATGTTTGAAGCATCGCTTATTAAATCAACGTTTTACAAAGTTTAACGAATAACGTTGTTGGAGATTAATTTGATCACCAGCAGAAAAAACAGACAACAGATGAATTTATAGACCATGAAAACACAACAGATGCACTCACAGATTTGATGGACAGACTCATTATTTCCCTCAGTCTGATAAAGGTTTTCACTGCTGTGTCGCTACGAGATCAGAATAAAACTGAATTACCTGAGTTAAAATGATCATTTCAGGTCAGTCTCACTTTTTCTGTCTCTTTTTGTGGCGATAAAGCAAAGTGAAAACATTAGACTGAAGAAAAAACGAGTTTTTCATCATGTATGTTTTGTGTTGTGTTTCTGATCGATAGGTTCTTCTGCTGATCAATAATGTGACTGTGTCTCTGCTCTTAACACAGCAGACGGGCTGTCAGTGTCTTTATTAAGATTTAAAGAGGTCAGGTTGTACTTACAGAGCAGCCACAGACGATGTCGTCTCATTGTGCCTCAGAGTAGTGTGAGGTTTTTCTCACCAACACCCTCCTTCTTCCTCTGACTTTATTCACTGACTTTTACACTCAGCAGCCGACAGGGACAAAAAATCACTTTTTATGACTCATAAATTTAATTAAACCAACAAACACAGACGGAAAATTAAACAGGAGAGTTTTTAACCTGAAAATGAAAATCTTCATAAAGAGACAGAAAACAGACTTTTTTCTTCACTGACTCAGGCCAGTATCTTCATTTCTGTTTGGGAATTAAAGAGGAAAGTTCAGTTTGTTCTCATAACTTCAGGGACAGTCACTGACACAAATCAGCTGAACGAAATGATTTAACTTGATAAGTTCAGTCTTTCTTTCAAGATTCATGAGCACAACAGTTACAGGGAGCAGTTACTGACAATGTGGCTCCTTTGAACAATGTTCAAACATTTTGAACATATAGTCATATATATGTGTGTGTGTATATATATGACTAAATATAATATATGTATATATAAAGCTAAAGATAAATTAGAAAGATAATATTCAATATTAATGTTTTATTTATGAGCTACATGTTCAGTCAGTGACATTTAAAGACTGTGTCAACCTGATGGGGTGGAGCAGTGTCGCAGTACTGACTCTGTACTGTAGGTGGTGATACCAACACTGTATGCAAAACACCAGCACACCAACAACGAAGAAGAAGAGGCTGCCTCAGGTCTTCATTGAAACAGTACAAGGTGGACCAGGACAGAACCAGGACCAGGACCAGGACAGGATCAGTGTTCACGCAGAGACCAGTGCTTCAGAGTCCTGCTGAGGTGGCCTGCAGGTGGGTTCAGATGGGGGACAGTGTGGATCAGGTCTCAGCTCCTGTGGATGACTCACAGGTGGGATCCAGACTGTGTGAAGGGGGGCGGTTTAACAGAGGAGCATCTCTTTATGAGGACCCAGCTGACCTGACACCCTGAGAAGATGAGTGGGTGCTGATCTCTGAACTTCCTCTGAGAACACATTTATAATCTCGACCTGGAAATAATCTGAAAGTTTCTGCAGAGAAATTCAGAAACATTTAAAACACAAGAAGCTCTGAAATATTTCAGATTTTAATTAAATCTGAGGCATCGACCAGCTGAACCCCCTTTGTACAAGAAGTGTATAAATATATGTGTGTGTGTGTGTGTGTGTGTGTGTTACTCTGAACTTTATGGTAAAAGCAAAGCAACAGCTCTGGGAAGTTTTAAAAAATGTCAT
>CM041532.1:1296371-1301371 GCA_023238725.1 Scortum barcoo
AACTGAAGTTATTTCAGCCAAAGGGGGTAACACTAGTTATTAGGGGGTAGGGTGTCCTTATTTTTTTCCTCCATTTAAAATACGCATTTTTCTTCATATCTTTTGCTTGATGAGTAAAAATATGTTCATTTATGTTGTTTAGTTACAATTAAATCACTTTCTTTTCCAGAAATAAATAAAAACAAGATTGGACATTGTTATGTGAACATTTTTTTTAATAAAGTGTTGACTATTTAATGGGGTGTCCTAATTTTTTCACATGACTATATATAAAACTATATATAAAACAGAGAGAGGTCACATGCAGACACTGAGAGTGTGTGTGTCAGGTTTTGGTTTCCTATTTCTAAAAGCCTGTGTGTGTGTGTGTGCTCAGCCTGTGTGTGTGTGTGTAAAGCCAGTGTCCTGTTGCCCATGTGACCCCAGCCTGTGATGTAACAGTAGGAGTCAGGAGAAGGAAGCTGGCCGAGCTCAGGCAGACACACCGGCCTGACGAACTCCGTCTCCTCGATCTGAAACGCAGCAGAGTTTAGATTATATATTAAATTATAATTATTTTATAATCATCACTCAGTGTGTCTGCCTCTGACCTCGGAGTCCAGCTGCACCACACTGATGTCGTAGTCGACCACCGCCCGGTTGTAGCGCGGGTGTACGATGATGGATCTCACCCCGCGGGTCTGACTGATCTGTGAACCCCCGGGTGGTCCAGGTTGTTCAGACCCAGCACCACCTTCCACAGCTCGGCGCTCTCTCTCCTGGTGCAGACACACACGGATCCTCCCAGTTTATGATGTTAAATTTACATTAAAGCCACTTTATGTCATTGCTGTAACACCCCCCCGGCTCACCCCTCGAAGCAGTGTGCGACGGTCAGTCAGAGCCCACCTCCGGCCTGATGAGCACGCAGCCGCAGACATGGCCGCTCTGACCGCTCTGCAGCGAGCACTGCCACGGCCACGCCCCCCGCCGCGACACCCGCCCTCCCAGAATCCTCTTCTTCCTGTGGGGGTAGATGCCCCCACCTGGCGGAGAACACACTCTGACAGACAGACAGACAGACAGACCGACAGGGTGTTAGACGGCTTCTACCAAATAAAAAAAGTCTTTGTTAAGGATTAATAAGTCACTGAGTCAAACTTGTGCCATCAGTCATCAGTTCATAATGAAATGATGACTGATGACAGAGTGAATTAGATTTGTTAGTTTGGCTCCATCTGCTGGCCACATGAAGAATGACACGTCTCTTTGATACAGTGTCGTAGTAAAATGAATATTTGTGGGTTTTAGAGAGTTACAGCTGATCAGATGTCTTGTTGTTCACTGTTCACTGAAATTGTTGTTTTATCTGTTTTATGATGTTTTGTAGATCAAACTATAAAATGATGAAATAATTGGCAGATAAACTGATCACAAGAATAAACTTCAGCTGCAGCCGTCCATCAGATAAATGAAGAAAATAAAAGCTCAGATAAACGCTCTGCCTTTAGTGACAGTTTTACCTTCTCTGGTGCACAGCACTGACACTCTCCTCCTGGAATGACACGCGTGACTGCAGGACAGACAGACAGAGTCAATCTCCATGGTAACCGGATGATGCTGCATGAACAAGACTGTGTTTGAACATCACTTTGTTTTAACACATGCATTAAATCATTGAACCCTGCAGACCGTGATCCTCCTCGTCAGAGTCGACAGCTCTCACAGCGGTCCGGCAGAACCGAACTGTTCTGGGTTCTGTTACCTTCTCTTCTCCAGCCGGGCCTGCAGAGCTGATCCGTTCCTCAGGTTCCACTCAGGATGGACGTGTAACCATCGACGACGGCCCAGGACTCCAGGCTGGTCCGCTACCATGGAGACGGAGGAGGGAACTCTGCAGAGAAACGTGCAGATTGTTGTGAATCTGTCATCGTTTTAGAGTGTGTGTGTGTGCGTCACTGCGTATGTGTGTGTCACTGTGTGTGTGTGTGTGTGTGTGTGTGTGTGTGTGTGTGTGTCACTGCGTGTGTGTGTCACTGTGTGTGTGTGTGTGTGTGTGCCTACCTACCCTAGTCCCAGCTGGTTGCAGGTCAGTTTGCTCAGATCGTGGTTCCACTCGTCTGCACAGACCTGATACTCTGCTGCCGTCCTGAACACCGTCAGTACAGACCCCGATTGATCGGACAGAGACACTGCGGAGAGAACAGATCAATACAGAACCTGATCGATTGGATAGATATGTTATAGAGCATTCATTGATACTAATACCTTCTTTATAAAGACTATATGTCGGGACTTTTTATTCCCCAAGATATTCAAAATGAAATAACCATTAATGTATTTATCTAATAATAACAGATATACTGATACACACATATAAACTGATAATACTCCTCATAAAAAGCGTAAAAATGTGATATATATTAAACATGAACTATTTTAATGGTGTTTATGACATAAAGACGTGAGAGCGTGAAAATATGATGCTCTGAAAAATGTACATATGGACTGTGAAAAGTTGGTCTAATAATAACAATTATTATTATTATTATTATTATTAATATAATACGTGTGTGTGTGTGTGTGTGTGTGTGTGTCATGTGTGTGTGCCACAGTTCCACTCATCCGAGCTGTCTGAACAGTGTTTCTTTCCGTCACACCACAGAGTCCGATGAACACACTGATGGTTGTTACAGGACAGCTCGTTATCTTTGCACACGGCTGAGGAAATGATCAGAAATGTTATTAACGACACGATCAGAAGATCATTACCTCCAAACCTCAGAAAAATACTGTCTATATGAAAGATACCTGATAATAAAGATATCTGATCTCTGCACACAGTCCAGGGAACAGTAATGTGATCATAAATGAACGTCAGTATTTTCACAAACAGACTCACAGCAGTTGGCCTCGTCCACCAGCAGGGGGCAGTCTGGGAATCCATCACAGATCATGCTGGCTTTAATACACACCTTACTGCCGGGACACTCCCACAGAGCGCGCTCAGAACAGCCTGCCGCAGAGGTGACACCATCAACAGGAAGCAGAATCACATCGTTGAGCTGCTACAGACATTTTTACGACAACAACCACAGTACACTTGCAGTACTTGTTGTCTTACTGCTGCTGAGAGTTGTTAGATCTGTGGGACTCTTATTTTGAAACATGTGTGTCTCACCACAGTTGTCCTCGTCGCTGTGGTCGTCACAGTCCAGGTGTCCGTCACACCGTTTGGTTGCCAGGACGCAGCGTCCGGACCGACACTTGAAGTGGCTAGGAGAGCACTCTGTTGCCATGGAAACGCACCACAAACAACAACAATAAAACATCAGAGTCCGACAGGAAATAACGTGTTTTGTTGTTTTGCTGTGAAAGAAAAAGGCCTCGTCCGCACCGTCGACCCCGTCCTCCGGCAGCAGGCAGGTCGTGTTTCCTCCCTCCTCTGGAAACTGATTACAGTCGGAGTCTTCGGGCCACTGCAATCCCACAATGCCGAGCACCGACTCACACTTCCCCTTCGCATTACGACACAGCGACCTGCAGGGACGGACAGACAGAGGGACACGATAAGAGATCCAACACATCGTTCACATGAAGACCAACGAGTCGTCACAGAGTGTGCTGACCTGCAGGGCGGGACCCTCTGCAGGGTGACCGGGTCGCACTTTGGGACCAGCAGCGTGCAGGCGTAGAACATGAGGTACTGGTAGCACCCGGTCTGGACCAGGGCCGGGAACAGGGAGGACTCCCAGGACACGGAGCTCTCCCTCTGGGACAGGTGGCCCAGGTAGTTGGGGTAGCTGGTCAGGTTGTAGGGCAGGTTCATGCAGAGCTCCAGGCTGATGGGCTCACAGCGAGCTGAGGGGAGAGGCCGGGTCACATGGCAGGTTACACACAAAAACTGCAAAATTATACTTTATATACTGCAAAAAGTACACACACGCTCACCTGCACACACATCCAAGTTTGAAAGTAAACACCTGCTACACATTTACTTTGTATTAAAGCTGTATTAAAGTACAGTTCTAAGGTACTTTTCAGTATTACAGCACAAAGTCCTCATCCTAAATATAATATATTTTCTTAAAAAGTTGTAAAACAGTAAATTTGCCAGTGTGATAAAATATTATTCAAGAGCTTCACATACAAATCAGTTTGTTTCTTGGTGGAAACTGGCGAGCTTCAGATGGAACCATGATCGATGATTTTTAAGACTTTGTTATATTTGTTATGAAACACAAAAGATTTAACATTTATAACTGATTTGTAAGATGTTTAACCACATGATGAGTTTATAAAATATGATGGTTTAACTATCCCGGACATAAAACAAAACTGAACCATCATCAAACTTTGATAAAACAGCGTCATAATAAACAGGAAGTATTAATAATGAGTATTTTTATTCTTATTCTGAATTACATTTTACTGAGAGGACTTTTACTTGTAATGGAGTATTTATACACTGTGGTACTCAGCAGTGGAAGTAGAAGTGGAAGAAGTACAAGTGAACAAGTCTTCAATAATATTTGTACTTGAAGCATCAAAACTACTCGTGACAGTTATTTTTCAGATTGTCGGTGATTAAATAACAAGAAGCATTTTAATGTTTGTCAATGTGTAGTTTTTCTGTAATAATACATCATATATATGGTATAAAGCGGCATTAAATCTATATAATAATTTACCTCAAAGATGTACCTAAACGCAGTACTTGAATAAAAACTCAGAGTAATCTGAGTACTGTGTGAGTACTAACATTAACTTGAGTAAGACTTTCAGGTTTATCTACGTTGTGGGGACTCACTGCAGGTGTTGTTGTTTTGGGGGTCGCAGGCGGCGCTGCCCCCGACACACACCGACGGACAGGAAGTGGAGATACAGCTGGGCTGACCGGGAACACACACGCCCTGAGCTGGCTGGAAACACACACACACACAGAGTAAGAGTGAGACAGGAGGGGCGTGAGGAGGTGTGAGACAGGTGCTGCAGACAGACAGGTGTCTCACTCTGCTCTC
>CM041532.1:1306371-1308871 GCA_023238725.1 Scortum barcoo
GAGTCGCTGCTCCGTCACATCGATCAGGATCCTCCCGGTCCTCTGGAGGTTTCCTGAGACTGAGCTGGAAGGATCCCCGGGCAGAACCAGGACACAGTACAGAGATCAAATACCTCATCTGGCTTTGGAGGAGCGGGGAAATGTTGCAGAGTGACAACCCTGCCGCCTCGGTCCCCCCGCCCCAGAAGAAAATGGAGTCCTAGGTGGCGTCTTATACACTCAGACACTCAGGCCACGCCGTGACATGTATCCGACTAACTGAGAACATATCTGAGTAAGCGTGATGGGTTGGCGTGTTCTGAGGTGTATTTTTGTCTTACCTGTTGTGCAAGCCGTCGGCAGCAGTGATGCACTCGGGCAGCGCCAGCGAGCAGCCGAACAGCATGATGTGTCTGTAGCAGGACAGTCTGCTGAGGTAGCTGAAGAACCTGCAGAGACCAAAGTTCAGAAAGTTCACCCGGTACCTCACTGCTTCTTGATTTTATTGGACAGTTTCCTCTTTGACTTTGGGCTCCTTATATGTCTCACCACAATTTCATAAAAAGAATCAATAATCACTGTAATGAAGAGGCGGTTCAGTGTGTCGATGTGAAGGACGGTTCAGTCTCTGATCACTCAGTCGAGTCCACTGTTTCTAAAAAGGCTGCGTGTCTTTGGATGCGGTTACCTTAGCAACATGTCGACCTCTGAGCTCTTCACCACGGCGACGGAGGAGGACAGCCACGTTTGGTTGTAGGGCAACATGTGACACTGAGGCTCCACGATCAAGCTGACAGCTACCTGGAGACCGACAGGAGGAGGAGCGACCATATTTTATTTCAACTGACTGAACGTGTTCTGCTAACATCATCATGAAATCATCTCATAAAATCCTCTGTAGACTCATTCAGAGGTGTTTCTGATGCAGCGTCACGTCACGTCGCCTGCCGAGCCTCGTTAACCGACTGACGAGTGACGAGATGAAAACAGAAACCATCTGCACCAAAGTCAAGCTATCCCTTCAAAATAAAAGTCTAAAAGTCAGTTTGTCCGTTCAGGGCTCCTGTAGAAACATGGCGGTGAAACATGGTGGTCTCTGTAGATATGAAGGACTCGTTCTCATGGAAAACAGACGTTCTCAGTTTCAGGTGGTTCCACACTGATGAAGATGAACGATGAAGATTATTTTCAGATTATAACTGGATTTATTTATTATTAACTGACAAACATCATCACTGTTTGTTCAGCTGATTAGATTACATGCTAACTGTTAGCTGAGCTTGGTCAGGTGACCGGCGGCATCCAATCAGAGGACAGGACAGTCTGAGCTCATTAGTATTCACCTCGACTCGACATTAATACAGAGAGAGAGAGAGAGAGAGAGAGACACTGAAGGACAGTGGAGGAACAGAGACAGAGACGAGGAGAATTTTAAAATAGAAACTGAATGGAACGATTTATCATCACACACACACACACACACACTGTCGGGTCAGTAGAGGACAGTAGATCTGAATTCAGCTCAGAGGCTGAGTTGCTTCATCACACACACACACACACACACACTCTCTCTCAGGTATCCACTCGTCCATCCTGCAGTAATGGAGACTAATAAGATTTTAGTGTTTGACAGAAAAGGACACAACAATAACAGAGACTGAGACTGAAGGAAGGACAGAGACAACAGATGACTCTGGGATTTGTAGTTTTTAGAGGCCTGCAAAATGAACTTTCTCTGCTACAGAAGCCGAGAACAGCCGTGCTTTCAAAGATTTTATTTTGTTTTAATGTCGTTATCTCTGAATATCAAAGCTGTTTTTCTGCTGATAACTGGATAATTGTGTTGAACTCCAAAATGAGTGTGTGGTTCATTTGAGCACAGCTGATTTCAACCTTCAAGATCACTGTGATGACTGTCAGGGAGGATCCATAACTGATCAATAATTAAGGCCTAAATGTGGAGTTTGCTTTGCTGCAGTTTCTTCATTGGAGCAGACAATCTGGTTTTATAGTCTCCAAAGATGGAAACGAACTGGAAATAAACACAGAAACATCACAAAGAAGAACGAGAGGAAAACACACTCTGATTTCTAAAGATAACGGGTTAATTAAAGATCACATTTCCCATGAGGCCCTGCTGCAGATACCTGAGTCAGATGCAGGCGTGGTGCTGATTGGCCAGGTGGTGCTCAGCGATGCCACAGAGGTCAGCCAATCAGGAGCCTGAGTGTATGGCTGGGTGGGCGTGGCCTGAGAGGAAGAGGAGGAGCCCGGGGGGAGGCTGGTGGTCGCGGCAGGCGAGCTCACGATGTCGTCATCGTCGTCATTACGAAGCGAAGACGTGACGTTTTCCGTGTCCAGGGAGGGGGGGTTTGTGCTGTTGCCATGGTAACCAGGGTCATTGTCGGCGATGGGCTCGGGGGAGGGGAGGGGGCTGGAGTCCATCAGGCTGCTGCCGAATATACCTGAGGGAAAAACACACAGGTAAGGTAAGAACAGGAGGTGTCGACTGTGAGCCCAC
>CM041532.1:1316371-1319112 GCA_023238725.1 Scortum barcoo
GCAGAAGACCATTGGAGCAAAGATAAGGATGACGTCAGAGATTAAAACAATGAATTTAAGGAATTAAGTCTTCTGAAAATGAGCAAATGTTGCTGAGCAAATACTAAAACTAAATGACGTCTTTACATTACACACATCAAATCAAAAAACAAGAAAAACTCTTATAAAATGTCTTAATATGTGACGTGTGTTTATTTTTATTATGATAGTCTTAGTGCAGATACCTCGAGATATTTCTGGTCTAACACAGATAATAAAGGTTAATATCTGTCATAAACACTAAATCTCCTCAGAAACCATGGAAATGACTGATTGTGTTAAACTTTTTCACTCTGCCTGTTCTGTTTGGTTTTCTATTTTATTTAATTATTGCACATTTTAACAGTACAGCAGTTATTTTCCTGTGTGACACCCACAAGAAAGAAAATAAAATAAAGTTTTGACTCTAAAATAAGTGGAGAGTTGCCTGGTCTGTGATAACATCAGCCCAGATGTCTGTTATAAGTTTTCTTTTATCGCTTGCTGCTCAACACAGTTCAAACAATCACTTTAGGTTTTTTTTCTTATCGCTCCCTGTAAAATGTAAAAATATGTTTTTCTGTATTTACTGCAGGTCATGTGATGATAACGAAGGCATGGAGATGAGTTTGGAGGCTCCAGAAAAAACAAGTAAATGTACCTTGTGTTTATATTATTTGTTAAATTACTATTTCCAAAGTGAAAAATCTGACATTGGTTGTTTTTCTTCCTGTTTGTTTCCACAGTTTAAACCAATAAATCATGTTTGTGTGCTGGTTCAGGTTCATTTCAGTACATTTTTACATTTCAGTACATTTCTGTGTATCAGTGTTCGTCATTGTTTTCTTAAAACTCTCCCACATGACCGATCTCTCTCTTTGCTCATAAGAAAGCATGAAGCTGCAAAAAGCCAAAATACAAAAAAAAACACAGGTGCCTATAAAATGAAATCTTTTGAGATAATCATTTAAAATATTATAGTTCAAAGGTTAAAAATCTAATAAAAAGTCTATAGAAGCCTATATGAATAAATATAAATAATTCAAAGTTTTCTTCATCTCTACGTGATGTATAAATAAAGGTTTGTTGAGATAAACAGCGCCCTCTAGCTCCAGCTGTGGAAAAACATTCATCATTTTACTGATGTTTCTGAATGAATGCATTAATAACTAAACTTAAACAGGAGGACAGTGATGATGAATCCAACAAAAATATTTAAAATAAAAGGCACAAAAAGAGAGAACAGGTGTTTAATGTGATTAAGAGAAACTACAGTAACTGTTGTTTTCTGCTTCACCTGTGACCTCCATCTAATCTGAACAGCTGGTGAATAAACATGTAAAAACACTGATCATTTTCTTGGTGTTGAGTAGAAATGAGACACACATCAAAGGTCAGATCAACAGATTTTACTGAGCACCAGTCGTTCAGTGCTTTTTCACTCTCTCGGCTTAAACATCAGAAACTCGCTCGTCCCCGTCAAATAATCATTTTTGACTCCACAAGTCTGAAATAAATGAATCTCTCTCACAGTCTCAGTGATTCTCACACAGAAAACAAAAAACATTATAATGTTTAATTCAGTAAAAAGCTGTTTGAGGTTTATTGAATCTGCTGCGAGTCTCCAGACAAACACAAACGCAGCTGACTTTTTCTTCCGATGAGTCCACCTCATCCCCGAATTAAAATCTGGATGAACTTTTACTTTAAATCTCACTTCTTTAATTTGGGTGGAGTCGGCGGTCTGGAGCCAATCAGAGGAGGCCAAACAACACAAACAAACACAAACTTTACCAGGCGAGCTGAGATAAATATGAAATATCTGAGAGGCGACTTGTACTCACGACGCTGCTGTCAGACTGAATCAATGAGAAATCTGTGAAGCAGTCGATCAATCGGTTAGTCGATGAACACAAAACACAAAACAAACTGGTTTCTGCTTCAGTTCACTACTACTTTAAATCTTTGTTTTAACTCAAAGTAAACTGAATATTTTGTGTTTTTGTACTGTTTGATGATCACCTCAGGCTCCAGGACTCCAAATCAGGAAAATGATCGTCACCTGCTCCTCTCATCACTGAGAGACGACAGTTTAACAGAACAAAAGATGAAGTGATTAAGTGAGGCGATAATTACTGAATAATCGATCAAGAAAACATTAATAGCAGCTCTTGTTCAGACATTTATAACTAAAGACTTTTACAAGTTTGAGTTATTTTGTCTTTTTAGTAGAAAGTTTGTTTTTTATGTTGGTTTTTGGTGTTGACTTGGAAACCCTCAAATATCAACTTCACCTTCAACAAGGGAGGAAGAAACAAAAGTTAAAGTAAACTACGCTCTGAGAAGAAAAACTGAAAAGGACCAACGTTCATCTAAAGAAAGAAAACAAGCAGAATGACGTCAAACTTAATAAAACGGATCGCAGATTAAGTGTGAAATAAGTCGAGTGAATGAAATAAAACGTGAGGCAGCGAGCGGACAGATCGTCTGAAGACGTGCAGGCGTCGGCTCAGGACGCAGTCAGGAGGTAGTAGGCGGCGGCCGACAGCAGAGCTCCGCCCAGCGGGACGAGGACGAAGGCGGCGCACTGCCGCCACCTCGCCTCGCCCTCCCCCCGTCATCGTCCACCTCCTCCCTCCTCCCCCGCTTCTTGTTCCGCCGACCTCCTCGCTGCTGACGCTTCTCGAACGCCTCCAGTTCCTCCTGAACGCACAGCAGGCGAA
>CM041532.1:1319612-1339612 GCA_023238725.1 Scortum barcoo
AGAGTTCAAACAGGAGCGTAAAGAGTTAAAAAGATTCTCCAGCGTCTCTGCTCCACACTCCTCATTCAAACACAGTTACTCTGAGAGCAGGTGAAACCTCTCCCCGACATTAAAACCATCCTTTACATCCACACATGAAAATAAAAGGTTCTTATCGGACTCAGTCTGATAACACGCCGTCACGTCCCGGACAAACCATCAGTCAACCTTTAACTATACCAGATTACACACAGGTTAGATAGCATCGCTGACATTTACACCGCAGGACGACACACAAACAGCAGAACCACGACAGACGTCAGCGCCTCGCTTTATCATCCCCAAACAAAAACTCATCACCAGGCTGCAGCCTCAGTGGTGTTGGTTTTCTTTATGTTCAGAGATTTTTAACCTTCAGCATCATCTTCATGTGTGAGTCTGTTTCATGCAGCATCGACAGAAACAAATCCTCTGAGGTGTGTGTGTGTGTGTGTGTGTGTGTGTGTGTGTGTGTGTGTGTGTGTGTGTGTGTCAAGGCTGTACTGTGACCTTCCTCCTGCACTGATGCCTCTGACAGCTCCTGGTCTTTGGACATTTGGAGTCACACAGGTATTCTTTATGACACGGCATCAACTTCCTGTACTTCCCACACCTGCACTCCTTCTCCACCTCCTGACAGACGGACAGACGGACGGACAGAGTCAGAGTGTGTTTCTGTGTGTGTGTTTCTGTGTGTGTGTGTGTTTCTGTGTGTGTGTGACCTGTCTGCAGGTCTCACAGCTCCCTCGGTGACATCTCATCATGGAACAGGTGTGTTTTCCACATGACAGACGGCGGTCGCACGTGTCGCCACACGGCAACACTTCCTCTGTGCACGGCAACGACTTTACACACACACACACACACACACACACACACACACACACACACACACACACACACACAGTGACATTTACAAAATACCAACAGAGTGAGGAGGAGGATCATTTGTGTGAATGTGAAGAATCAAAAGTGGCTGTGACACATTTTAAACACACCACAGGCTGTCTGACTCATAAATGTAGAGAAATTATTACAGAAAGATTTTTTTAATTTCATCAAATACAACATGTTTTCATGTTTGTTTTTATCGACATAAACACTCAGAAATAACTGTGTTTAACTGTGTAACGTTTCGCTAACATCCAAATTTATGAAACTGAGAGATTCTGTGTCTACGTCAGGAGAAATGTTGGAATAAAGATTCATTACAGGGTCTGTCTGTGTCTTTATGTGAAATATATGAGGATGTTTTTAAACACTCGATGATGCTCTGACTTTGTTACAGAGCGAGAAAAACTTCAGAGCAGAATCAAAACGTTTAAACTCAGTTAAACTGTAAAATGTGACATTTAAGAAATAAATAAGAAAACTCCTGACATTCAAGCAGTGTGTGAAGTTTAACATTAAACTGCACACAGATCAGAGTGTGTGTGTGTGTGTGTGTGTGTGTGTGTCTCACTGGTCTTGCCACAGGGACAGGATCTGCTGACGGAGCGAGGACACGGAGGACAAACTCCATCGTGGCACAAAACTTCACAGGTGTGATTCCCACAGGAGAGAGGAGAGCCACACACCTGAGAGAGAGAAGGAGGAGGAGGTGAACACACTGTGATATGCAGGGAAAAACTCAGAAGTTACTTTTTCATTAAAGAGATCTGACATTCCTGTTTGATCTGTTCAAGTCAAAAAGTCATAAAATAAACAGAATATATATATATATATATATATATTACAGTACTCTCTCTGCAGTACAGTACAGTGCAGCATTACAGTACTCTCACAGCAGATACACACAGCACCTGTACAGTATTACAGTACAGCAGCAGTACTCTGCAGCAGTACTCTGCTACAGCACAGCAGCATTGCACAGAGTATTGCACACAGCACTCTCATGCAGCAGTACAGAGTACAGCATTGCAGCAGCAGCACAGTACTCTGCAGCATGCATAGTAATAGCACACAGACCTGCATATACAGCTCTCTGCAGCAGTACAGTATTACATTTGCACTGCAGCAGTACAGAGTATTACAGTACTCTCTGCAGTAGCAGCAGTCAGAGTACAGTACTCTCAGCAGTACAGAGTATTGCAGTACTGCTCTGTATTACAGTAGTACAGTATTACAGTACTCTGCAGCAGTACAGAGTATGCAGCAGTACAGTACTCTCTGCAGCAGTACAGAGTATTACAGTACTCTGCAGTACTTTGCAATAGTACAGAGTATTACAGTACTCTCTGCAGCAGCAGTATTACAGTACTCTCAGTGCAGCAGTACAGAGTATTACAGTAGTGCTCTCTGCACTCTCTGCAGCAGTACAGAGTATTACAGTACTCTGCAGCAGTACAGTAGTACAGTATTACAGTACTCTCTGCAGCAGTACAGAGTATTACAGTACTCTCTGCAGTAGTTTTACCTGCTCACAGGTCCAGCGGGGGCTGGCACAGGGTCGCTCTGCTTCCTCTCGACCACACACACACTTCTGAACGCTGACTCTGGGACACGGAGAGCACTCTGACAGAAACACACACAGGAAGCAGTTACAGTTGAGTGTGTGTGTGTGAGAGAGTGTGTGTGAGAGTGTGAATGTACCTGTGTGACACAGCTGTGTACAGGTGTGCTGCTTGCAGGGTAACAGCTTGTTGCACTGCTGCTGACATGACCAGGCCTGGAGAGAGAGAACACACACACACACACACACACACACACACAGTTTGTGCTCTGATTGATTGTTTCAAGTCGTCAATCAGCTAATTTGAAGTGAAAATTGTTTAAACTCGATCTTTCAGTCTACCTTGTTGCTACAGCGACGAGGGAGGGGCTTGGCTTTGCCACACATGCAGGAAACTGACACCATCTTTGGACACGGAGGGCACGGACCTGAAAACACACACAGATCATCATCTTAAACACTGTGACGTTCATCAGGCAATACATGAGGTCTGTGTGTGTGTGTGTGTGTGTGTGTGTGTGTGTGTGTGTGTGTGTGTGTGGTTACCGGGGTGACAGAGCAGCAGACAGGTGTGTCCACAGGTCGGTTTGAGCTCCTTCTGACAGACGGAGCCGCAGGAGTGAGGAGCCAACCAGGGATCAGCTGGAGGATCCTGCAGCTTCCCACAGAAACACATGTACCTGCACACACACACACACACACACACACACACACACACACACAGGAAAGAGACTCTTATCTATGTTCTATGTCAGAGTTCAGAGAGCTGCAGGAGGGTGGCGCCCCCTGCTGGAGGACAGTCACAAGCAGGATGAGATCAGATGTGAAGATGTGAAGAAGAAATGTGTGGACAACAACACTCATTGGACACCTAATCATCAAAACAGTTAATAATTAAACTTAATAAATCAAATATTAGTCTGCTACTAATTACATCAGTTTTCTTCCCTGAGGATCAATAAAGGTTCATCTTATTATCTTATATTTGTCAGTAAAATCATACCTGATGAAGCAACATCTGGATGATTTTTGTTGAATTTTAACTGTGTTTTTTATGTTTATTAGTTTGTATATTTCCTCTGTTGTTTGTTATCTGTTCTTCAGTGATTTAAGATGAGATGTTGTCTTGTTTTATCTTTTTAATTCAGCTCACAGCTGACATGGCTCCACTTCATATGGACATTTCTTTATCTTTGATAGTTGTTGTGGCGTTCGTGGTTGTACAGTGTGAATCTTCCATATGTTCTGTGAAACTTTACAGTAAACGTAATAATACCTGTTGGGCGTGGCACTGTGTGGATATTCAGCTCGACACTTTGGACTGTGGAGAGAACAGAGAGAAAGATTAATGATGCAACTGATGATTTTTATAACTAATCTATATGTTTTTGGCTTATAAGCTTTAAAAAAACACTTAAAATGTTCCTAACTGATGTTAAACTGTCCATCACATGTCCCACAGTGACGTCTTTAAAAGTTTTGCTTTGTCCAAATGTGAGTCCAAAACCCCTGAAATATTCATGTTACAAAAAGTGAACTGAACCTGTGTGACTAAAGACAAAGTGAGTGGATGAAATGAAACAGCCTCCACAGTCACTCAGTTTTCCTCACCAGGGCCAAGGATGCTGCTTCTGTCCGAAGTCTTCATCAGTGACGGAGGAGACGAGGAAGGACCGAGTCTTTGGCCCATTTCTGAATACAGGGAAGGTGGAAGAGAGAGAAACAGCTGGAGCAGCTCCACACCTGAGAGAGAGAGAGAGAGGGGGGAGCTTTGAATCAGAATAAATGATTATGAGACTCACCTATAAAGTAATTAATAATAAAACATCAGTGAAAACATGTTACGTCTGAAGGAGCTGCAGCTTCAGTTTCCTGCAGCAACTTTAGATGAAGGCTTTAAAACACACACACGTCAGACTTTAAGATTTTCTATCAACTTCTTTTGAAGGAACGAAAGTGAAGAAAAACTTCTGAAGAATTTAAGACCTGCAGAAATTTTTCTTCTCTCACACAGTGTCAGTTCATCTGTTCATCGAAAATGAAAGTGACCATTTGATCATCTGGGACAGTGTGTGTGTGTGTGAGTGTGTGTGTGAGTGTGTGTGTGTGAGTGTGTGTGTGTGTGTGTGTGTGTGTGAGTGTGTGGAGTGTGAGTGTGTGTGAGTGTGTGTGTGTGTGTGTGTGTGTGTGTGTGTGTGTGTGTGAGTGTGTGTGTGTGTGTCCACCTGCCTGAGTCCTCTTGACGGAGGCGATGCAGATCAGACAGGTGAGCGCTCCGGACTGAAATAGATCATTGACATACTGACCGGTCCTGACCAGACCTGTGACATCACCACCTGGAGACAGACAGACAGGCAGACAGACAGACAGACACACAAAGAGAGAGAGACAGGCAGACAGGCAGACAGACAGACAGACAGTTAGCATAAAAACTGGAAACAGCTGGTCTTGGTGTTGCTATGGAAACCTCGGCTCACCCGTCTGGTCGGTGTAGGTGGTGAAGGTCGACGCCAGGATCTTCCCTCTCTTTCCATCCTGATGGCCGACAGCTTCATCATCCTCATCTTCATCAGAGGAGGAGGAGCTGATACGGCTCTCGACCAATCGCTGAGCAGCAGCCTGGTTGGACTTCCTGATCTCCTCGAACCTGGACACACCTGTCGGTCACACAAAGCCTGAGCTCACATCCAGTTCGAGTTCGAGAACATTTAAACAATCAGAGCTGCTGCTGCGAATCTCAGCCAGGACTCACTAGTGACACTAACTGACCTCAAGGTGGCGCTTTAAGAACAAACTTTATGTCTTTGTAATTATCCTGAAAACAACCCGGCAGAGCATCAAAACTTTTCATACTTTTAATCTCGTAATTCATCTACATCTTTACTTCGATGGTCTTTAGCTCTAAAATGATCAAATTTTAGCAACTTTCCTCTATTTTCCTAAAATTCCTGTTTTCACAAACTCCTCAGAAGCTGTCGGGCCGATCGTCTGCAGACTTTGTTGAGCTGAAACTGTCAAATTTCATCAAACTGTTTAGATTCTACAAGCACATCAAGTTTTATGAAAATGTGCAATAACTCATGAACACTTTGAGACGTCAATCCACAAGTTTAAAAAGTTCACCTCTCACAATCAGCTGCATGGATTCACATGAAACTCCGTTCTCAGGGTTCAGAGTCGTGACTCAGGTCGATGCGTAAAGTTTGGTATCGATTGATTACAAATGTCATTTTCAGGACATCACATAAAAATAAACTGAAGCTGAAGTTTTTTTCACTGATGTTTCTGTTTGTGTCTCTGCAGCCTGTGGTCACTTCACACGTCTGTCACATATTTATCGATACATCGATCAGCGTGATGGTTCGCTGTGATTTAAAGTGCTCATGTTGGTCACATCAGTGTTCACAGTCTGCTGGATTATTTAACGTGAGGCTCACCACGCTCAGGCTCAGCCTTCGTCCTCCCTCCTCGCCCTGCAGCCGCCCCCGGCCTCTCCCTCTCCTTCTGAGGGGGTCGTGACCTTTCACCCTCCTGACCCCGGCCACGGCCCCTGCCCTGCTGTCGCCAGGCCTGGCTCCATGGCAACCGCCTCCAGAACCCTACAGGTGGGAATGAGAGAGACAGGTGGTTCAGGTGAGTCCTGATTTAATTGATGTTATATGAATATTTGAATATGGTGATGTTTGATGTTAGCTCTGTGCAGGACACGTTTCAGTACTTTCTTTATTTTAGATTTGATTTTATAGAGCAGGAAACATCAGATGGATGGAGGGAGCCTCTGCCTGTGCCCACATAAAGAGGTCAGTGTGTTCAGTGTGTTCATGATGTGCTGACACAGAGCAGCTGCATCAACAGCAGGTATCCGGTATGTAGCCACAGGAGCTAACTGTCACTAAAACCAGCGTTCAAACAGGCGGAAACACGCGTCACATCCTGTAAACAACACTTAATAAAATATAAACATCCTGCCGAGCTGCCGTCATTAAAAGATTGACAGAAAGAGACAAACAGGAGTGTTTTTAGGAGCTTTCTGTTACCTCTCCGCTCTGCAGCCGCACTGGACTCTGAGGCCTGTCGCGCTGCGCGGAGCACGCGGTGCATGCCGGTACTTATAGGCTTTGAAGGCCGAATATGTGACTGTTACCTTACGGGGCCTGTGAGAGTAAAGAACTACAACTCCCACATCACACAGAGACACGCAGGCAGTGCGACGTGTCAACGACAGCAGATGGACGTTTCATTCAAAATAATTTAATACATATATAAACATAGGTGATAATAATAATTTATTTATTATCATATATAAACATAGGTGATAATAATAATTATGATCATTTATATATAATCACACATATAATACATATTTACACTCACATAGTATATGTGTATAAGTAATATATATAAAATTAAAAAATATATACAGTATAAACAATTACATAAATAAATAATCATTCTTATTTATATATAATGTGTATTATTATATATATATGTATGTGTATGTATATATATAAGCAACAAGTGTGTGTGTATATATATATGGAGGACATTCCAGAATTGGAGGACCCATAAATTTGCTGTCCCACCCATAAAATTTCAAATAATCAAAGCAAAAACACTAACACATGCACTTGTTGTGTAAATTATACTTGTTCTGAGACTAAATGTAAATATAGTTGTAGGAAAATGTGTTACAAAATATTTTTAAAATACCAAATAGATCTCAAGCACCCCCTAAAATGACATTTTTCTCTTGTCCCACCTTCTTAATGACAAACTTGCACGCACATCAAATATAACCATTAAAAAAAGTTTTAAATACCCTTTTTTTGTATGATTTTGTTGATATGTGTCTCTTGTAACTGTTAAAACAATTAATTTAATCATCAACATATTTTAAATAATAGTAACGATGCACTGAAGTGTCCCACAACTATGCGCGCAACCCTGTTACCGAAACCTATTTAGCATGACACAGAGGAAATGACATCATCAAGCCGTATGCCGACACCATGCATAAACCAAAAGTAAGTCCTCTCTTCATCTTTCATATTTTGCCTCTTTTCAGCCTTGACTGAGTGTGTCACTCTAACCAACGCAACCCTGTTAGTCATATTATCAGACAAATGAATTCAAAGTTTTCTTTATTTATTAATATAACTAAGTCTGTCCTTGATGCTAACAGTAACATTACATTCCACAGCTAACATCTATTCCTGAAAAGAAAACTAACATTAGCATTGATTTTCAGCCCTGTTACTGTAATTAGAGTAACAGGGTTGCATTTCCTTCAGTTCACTCAAAAGGGACAACCCATTATCTATAGTAAAATGAAATGTGTATGTATAATTTAGCATATTTACTTGTTTTATGTTTTAAATTTTCTGAATATAAATTACCATATTTTTTCTTTTTGCCACCAGGTGCCACCATATATATGTCAATTGCTGCAATAACTACCTGGATGAGATTATTAACTGAACATGAACTCAACTCTTTTTAAGTGTTCATGTTCAGATTATTTACAACAGACATTTTAAACCTGGATGATTATTAACTGAACATAATAACTCTTTTTACAGAGACAGTATGTTCAGATTATTTACAACACATAGTGAACAGAGGAGACAGCATATAGAAAAAGAGAGAAGTGGAGGAAAGTATAGAAACAGGGAAGAAAAAAAACAAAAAGGCCGCAGTAAGCTTAGCGTAAAAATATAAATTAGTAAAGAAAAAATAAAAAGCATGCAAATATTGAAAAGTAAATTAGTAAAAAGGCAGTGAGCAAGCCAGATTTCAAAAGTTGCTTAAATTAATAGAGGTAAGTCTTATCTGAAATTAAATGATTATTCAATGTGATGTGATGTGGCTTTCTTTACTTAATGGTAAAGGATTTTTAAACATTTTTAAAAAAAATATATACTTTTTCAGGTTCCTGAGTATGTCATAACAGGGTTGAACTAAGCATAGCACACAACAAATAAAACATCTCATAAAAAGTGTAACTTTGATGCTTGAGCTGGACGAATCACATTATTTGATGGTTTATTACCTGGTTTTCTTAAATATATAAAGGGCAGACAAAGGTTCTGAAAATATAAAATAAAGGGCAGATCAAATATATTGTCCTATATATATATATATATATACATATACATATACATACAAGTCTATAATAATTACATACATTCCATTTCCCCCTTGTACTCACACAGGCACATAATGTGCAATAAAGAACTTGAGCCATGCACTGACTACACTTTAACATCTGTCCCACCCCCCCACTCCCTATTGTACATTTCTGCTACAACTTTAACTTTAACTTCAACTTGTTCCAGTACAGCTCTTTAAAGTATAGAAAAATAAAGGAGGCAGCTCTGTTTTTCTTTATAAAATATCTTTATTTCAGCGCAGTGCTTCCAGAATTCATTTGGTTCATGTTTTGTTGCTAAGTAGCTTTTTAACGACTATTTACACGAAGCAGGGATGTGATTGGCTGCACAGCCCTGACAGAAAATCAGAAATACAGGAAAGGCAAAATTTTCTTTATAGAAAACAAACTATGAACGTCTGCAGTGAGTCTTATCAGCTGACCTTTGACCTCTACTGGCTCTAAAGCAGGTGATCTAGGAAGTGAAGCTTGTTCTGAGTCTGTCAACAGTTTCATTTTATATTTTAGAGCTGGCTGTTTTCTTATATAGATTTTCATTGTAAACATACTTGTGTTGTTTACAGACTTTGTGACACAGACAACAAATCAAATGTTCAGATTCAGACCAAGTGAAATATATTTGACAGACAGACTCTGAAACGTGGCCGACTGCCGCTGTGAAGTAAAGTCATTTCGTCAGTTATTATTTGATATATAATACATTATTAATTACAAAGTTTTACATGTGAAATATTTACTAGAAACATAAATAACATTTTCTCTCTCTTCGCTCGGTCGTCCTGAAGCTCGTTCATCGTTTTGTGCTCCACTGAAGCAGCAGTTCCTTCACGTACAGACAATCAATGCAATCTGGAGTCAGTTCACTTTCACTTCAGTTTGTTCTCAGTGTAAACACGACTTTCAGCTCGTTAATTTGGAAAAGAATCCAGACTTTTCTGTTTCTCGTTAAGCAGAACGGGTGCACAGTGATTAATCATAAAATATCTGCTGTTATAAACTGTCAGAGAATGAAACAACAGTCATTCAACATCCAGTTCTTCACCTCCACGTTCAATCTCTTCATCCAGCAACTGAAGAAACGTGTTTGTTTTCCCACCAGTGAATTTGAGTTGTAACGTGACTTTGCCTTTTTCATGTGAGGTAAAAAGTGAATTTGACTGACTGACCTTAAAGCAGTGTTTGTTTTCTTGTTCCTACGCCTCCAAACCTAACACGAATCTGAATTTAATAAACAGAATTTGAAGTGAAATTTTCGTAAATCTATTTGTTCTGTAAAATTTTCACTTTCACCTCATTTGATCTCAGAGCTCCTGCTCTCCACCCAGCTGGCTAACCTTGGCTCTAAAATCAAACATCCAGCCTTCCTGCTCCTCTTTCGTTTTTCGCCCTACTTCTTCTCTTCCTCTCTTCTTCTTCTTTAGTCGTCTATGCCTCAGGTGTTGGAGAGGGCGGAGCGTCACCTGGCTGGTCACCTTGGGCAGGTGGCACCAGCTTCTTCTCCAGCCGGGTGACTCTGTGTTTGAGTTTACTGTGAGTGGCTTCGTGCTCAGCCAGCAGTCGAGCGTAACGTGTCTGCAGGACGTCCAGCGTGCTCGTCATCCGATCCACCTTCTCCTCAATCTCTTTGGGGTCAGGGCCCTGCGCTGCCACCTAGAGGACAAAAACGGTTATTACTTTTAATTTAGCAGATTCATGTTTTGGTTCCTGTGTCAGATCATGTGATCGTACCTCCAGGTCCAGCAGTCCGTCCTTCATCAGAATCTGCCTTCCCTTCTCCTCCAGCAGAGCTTTAGCATCAGGATACTCTGTTAGCGCCTCCATCAGGTCGTCTTTGGAAAGACAGAAAAGGTCGGAGTAGCCGATGCTCCTGATGTTGGCTGTCCTTCTGTTTCCTGCCTTACTGCCTGTTGAAGATGAAGGACTGTTAGGCAATGAAAACAACCCAATGTTCTGCCAAAGTTAGACTTAAGGTTAGACAACATATGTAATTACCCTGTACCGCTGAAAAACAAATCAAGAATCAAGAATCATTTATTGTCATCATGTTTTCACATGATGAAATTAAGATTGGTGACTTCCAGCTTTAAACGTAAATGTCTCAAGACTCAAGTAAGCAGAGTTTTGCCTTAAAACCTGTTGATCCAGTCTCTACTGAGGTGAACGTCTCGTAGCTACATGGACCTGTTTGTCTGTGAGTGGAGTCCATAATCTGCATTCCTACCAATGGTTTCACACTGTACCCCTGACCAACAGAGGGCGACAGGCCATGATATGCAGCAATGGCCCAACAAAAAGAAAATCACCCCAAGCAAGTAAACCTGGATGTAAAAAAAACAGGCTCCCTAAAAATCAGCTCAGCAAATATTTTGAGGCAGAAAATCCACTCGACAGAAGTTATGGAGCAACATGATCATGATTCATGTCAAACAAGTGTTCGAAGTCTTATATTGTCTCTCTGTTAGCTCTGTGTTTGGATCTCCTCCAACTCCTGAGGAAAAGCTCTGTCTCTTTAGCTGCTAAATGCTCCATCATGTTCACCAGCTGCTCTCTGACTGAGTCTGTGAACCAAACTGTACAGCTACAGACCAGAAAACCAAAACAACGAGCTGAAAGTCAAAGTAAGATCTGAGAAGAATTTAGATGATCACATCCCAACAGCTTTTAGGCGGTTTGGCCTTTCAGCTGAGAAAAAAGACTTATTTTACTACAAAAGGGCAGAAAGATTTCACAAACTCTCAGCTCTGACTTGTGACATTAAAAATGAGTGACACTAACATGTTAGCAGCTGCCTACGTTCACATGATCGCCCTATTGGAGTTCACATGTGTGTCCACTGGATTTATTTAAATTAATGATGTTTAATAGTTCCTGAGGAAACATTTGGGACATGGATCTCCAGAATATCTCTGTAATTAGAGGATACTTTGTGAATATGATTAAAAGTTACAGGATGACGAGAGCACTCCAGTTTTAATAAGAACAGGTTTACCTTTAATAGCCAGGATGCTGATCTCCCCAAAGTAGCTTCCATCACTCAGCACAACAAACTGCTTTATTCCATCGTCAGCAACAACAGCCAGTTTTCCCTCCTTGATGATGTACATCTCCCTGCCGATGTCGCCCTTCTTACAGATGTAAGTCTCCTGGACTGTAGACCTGAGGCTGCAGCTTCAGCACCAGCTCCACCAACAGACCGGCCTCGCAGTCCGCAAAGATACGGACCTGCGCGACCACACCGAACAGAAACCTGGTGTGAAAAATTTTTTCATTCACTAAATTTGTTTTTAATGCAGAGGGCTGTTTAGTGTGTGCTGACCTTCTTGAGGGTGTCCAGGTGGACGTTGATGGCGATTTCAGCTCTCAGTTTGTCAGGCAGGATACTTCAACACCTCCCTCTCATCCACCGCTTTCTTATTGGTCCAAAGGAAGTCAAACCATTTTATCACTCGCTTCTCCAGGTCCTTCGTTACCTGGGGGCGGGGCAGAAGGGGTTAAAAGTCTGACCTGTGGTAGCATTATTTTGAAAAGCTGCAATGAAATGTTAGGATGGACCACAATCACTGATGGTCGACATTCATACAACAGTGTCTGACAGAAACACTTCACTGACTTTTCTTAAGTCCACTTCATGCACCACATAAACAGAAAGCAGAACAACTTTACTGCTCAGCTAACTAAATAACTAACTAACTAGCTAACTGACCTTTCGGAAGCTCATGTACTGTTTGATAGCGTCGATGCGAGCCTGGAAGTCAGCTCTGGCAGCGTTCATGTTGGTGATCATTCGAACCAACATTACCAACGATTGGTGGCAAAGATCAACACGCCCACCTGGAGGAAAACAGAATAAATCAGGTGGCACAGAAGATAAATTATGTTAATTATTACTAGTTCTTCAGATGGAAATGAGGACTATATTTACTCATGTGATGAAAGCTACATGACAACTACATGACATTGTTTTAAGGTGAAGCGAGCAGCATGAGAATAAAGATGGATGATGTGGAGCTACTTTTAAAAACTTTAAATATTTTTACGAAACTTAATCCTGTAACACAGCACACACACGTTTGTTTGTAAAATCCTGATCTGAAAAAACATGGACACTTCTACATAGTGAAAGGAGTTTCTTGGTAAATTTCTCTGAGATATAAAACACCCACCAGGAAGTCGGTGACAACGAAGAAGTACTCCTGAGTTCTCCACGGGTGGTGGAGTTTCTCCGATGGTGGTGAGCGTCAGCGTGGACCAGTACATGCTGTAGGCGTATTTTCTCACCAGACGACCGAACTCTGGGTCTGACGGGTCGGGATACACGAACCTGTCAGAACCAAAACCTGGAGAGATGAGACGAGACAAGCTGTGAGAGGCTTTCATCCTTTATGGGTAAACAACCAGAGTCAGGATTCAAACCAGCAGCCCCACCGACGGCCTTGGAGAAGGAGTAGTAGAGGCAGGCGTTCCAGTGGATGATGATGACGATGTACATGACGAGGTTGGAGATACGGAGAGCGTTCGGGTAGTTAGTCCGGGTCTCCGTCCTCTGGAAGAACTCCAGCATCCTAAAAACAAAAAGCTCCTTATCAAAGATGTCCTGTGAAGTATTTAGACTACTTTAACTAGGATTTTTCCATTTGATGCTAATTTAAACTTCTAACCCTAATGTTGCAGATTAAGCATACAAAACACATCACTTTATAAATTATTATGGCTTGTTCCAGATTAAACTATTAAACCGTGTTAAAGTCATCTATCCAACAGCTGCAGCTTTAAACTGTTTACACAGCATGAATCAGTGATAAGAAAACAGTCACATGAAACACCTTGTAATACTCTCTGAAAGGGGCCTATGTGCACAATGAGTACTTTTACGTCATGTACATGATACTAAAACTATGTGTGTGCTTTTCTGTGATGTATTTTTACACTGCAGTATTTCTACTTTTACTTAAATAAAGGATCTGTGTACTTCCGTCCACCACTGATAAATTTGTGGAGTGATTCAGTTCTTTACTGTGTTCTGAACACTGTTAATCAGACGACATGTTTTTGTGTACCTGTTGAACCTGAAGAGCTTGTTGAGGCGGATCTCGGGGTAGGTGAGGCCAAAGACGAGGTACAGCACGTCGGTGGGAATCATGGAGATCAGGTCCAGTTTGAACTGAAGGCTTTTCATGTAGCGCTCACGCAGCTTCAGCTCATCCTTCACCAGCAGCCCCTGCTCCAGGTAACCTAACACACACACGGTCATTTGTACATGTGTGGAAGTTGAGTCACATATAACATGTTTACATCAACACATTTAATGCTGTGTGTGTGTGTGTGTGTGTGTGTGTTCGTCACCGGTCCTTGTTCTGAAGATCATGTCAGCGATGTAGGTGACACATCGCAGATAAAGTCGATGATGAACCAGTAGACCACATAGTCAGTCTGTAGCTCCTCGAAACACGCCCTGAAACACACACACACACACACACACACACGATACAGCATGGCATGTGTTACTGTGAGAGGAACTGACACTACATTTGATAAAGTGGGGACCTAAACTTTGGAGCCCTCTGACATTGTGAGGACCTTCCTCAGGACTGAAACCACATTTAGTTCAACTTTATTGAGCTGACTTGAAACTGATTTAGTGTTGGTGGTAGGTAAAGGTCAGGTGTGTGTGTGTGTGTGTGTGTGTGTGTGTACTAGCTGGCTATGATCAGAGTCCAGTTATACATCACAGGTATGGTGATAACAGCCAGCCAGTAGTAGTAGGTGTTGCCTGCCGGATCAATCACTGTGATCTCCTTTGGACTGGACACATGCAAAGTGATGAATGACGATTAATATTTTAATTCAGGTAGCACTCCGTAATAACTTATTACTGTAAACTGAAGCCACACTGATTTATAAAAACAAGGCGTCCAACATTTGATTCAGTGGATCCCAATAAACCAAACCTACGGCTCGTCTTTGGCCTTCTCTTTCTCTTTTTCCTTCTCTTTTTCTTTCTCCTTCTCTTTCTCTTCTTTCTCCTTCTTTTTTTTCTCCTTCCTCTCCTTTTTCTCCTGCTTCTCCTTCCTGGAAGAAAAGAAGACAGATTTTTAGATTAGATTTATGTTTCTACTGATCATAAGAAACTAAACTTGATTTTGATTTCCGTCAAGTCAGATTTAACTTACTCCTTCTTCGCTTTTCTCTCTTTCTTCTCTTTCTTCTCTTTCTTCTTTTTCTTCTTTTCGTCCCTGGGAGATAACAGCAAAAAAACAAACTTAAACATTTTTTGTAGGATTTATATGTGTGTTATATAAAAAGCAGCACACACTGATGTTGACGTGTGTCAGATTTTCAGACACCCCTGTCGTACTTTCCAGAAAAGCAAATGTTATTATGTCTGTATGAAGCATCGAGTGCTACAGCTGTCAGATGGAGGTAAAATAACGTGTTTGATGTGTGTTACTCTTCAATGTAGTGTGTGTGTGTGTGTGTGTGTGTGTGTGTGTGTCGTCTCACTCGTCTCGTTGTTGTTGCTGTTGTTGATGTTAAACAGAACTCCTGGTCCGGCTCTTTGAGCAGCTCTGAAAAAAAAAAAATCACATTACGCATGTTAACTGTTACGACCACAACTCAACTAGTTAAACTACCAGTTCAGTTGATTTAATAGACCATTTAAAGAACCTCCTCAAGGATCCTGGAAATATCCCAATGACCCTGCAACCTCTCAAGGAACAACAGAAGCTCCTCGAGGACACATGTCGAAGCTAACACACTGGTTTGGTAACAGTTTTCTTATACTGCCACCAAAACTTTCCTATTCAGTAACCCAACATCTTAAACATCTTTAAGAAAAAGCAAAACAACCATTCAAATCTCTTCATCGACCTCTAAAACTTCCCCAAGGACTTTTTAAATCACAGGGCTGTTAAATCTCCTCACAGATGTCTGGATCCTTTAAAGACCTGTGGTAATCTTTTCAAGGGCTCATATAACTTTCTTAAGTAGCTTTGGACCCTTTAAATGACCCATAAAATTAATAAAACTGAACAAAACTTTAAAAAGTGCTTGTGGACTTGTTAAAATATTATACAGTATCAGGAGAACAGCGCCTAAGGGTTCATCAAAGTTCCCCATGGAGCCCTTAAATCTTTACAGGGCCCTTACATCTCTTCACAGACACCTGGATCCTTCAGAGACCGAGAACCTCCTCAGTTACCCACCACACCTCCTCCGTTACCCACCACACCTCCTCTACCCTTCTAGGACCCTTCAAACTTCAGGCTGAGTTAGGGAACACTAACGGTGCAGATTTTGGCCTGTGAGTCTCGACTCACCTGTCCCCGTCCCTGAGGTCACCTGGCTCCTCCTCCATGTCCTGCAGAACGATGGTGGGTGAAGTTAACCTGGAGATGGGGGACGGCGCTGATGGAGCTACTTTGGCCATGGAGGTCCTCTTTCCTCTGACTTCCTGCTTCACAGAGAGAGCGACAGGAAACAAAGCAGGCAAACTCTGAGGTTTGTTCAGACAGTTAGTCAGTGTTGGAGAAATGCTGCCTCTCTCAGGAAGAAGTGTGACACTGCAGGCTGTGGTTGAAAGGTCTGTTGGTACGATGTGATATCTGACCACGATTTCCTGATCCTGCAGGTCTGGGTCAAGGTTCAAACCTAACCAAACCTCAAACATCACAAAAATGGTTCGTATCATCGTATTTTAAAAGAAGCGACAAACCTCTTTCGTGTGTTTGGGTATGACAGCTTGGCTCACACACACTTTCATATTTTTACAGACTGTTCTTCGTGCTTTCATAATTAAAACACGGCGGTCTGAGAGCAGAAAGGACTCTTTAAGATTCAAGTTTTCTGCTTCATACTCAGTTCAGACACAGTACAAATTCAAGATACCTAACATAACTTTATTTTCCTTTGTTTGAGGTAAATAAAGTTTTTTTCCCTCCACCACATTTGTCTGACACCTTATCACAACACACACACTGTTACTGTCACACACACACACACACACACACACACACTGTTATTGTCACACACACACACACACACACACACACACTGTTACTGTCACACACAGACACACACACACACACACTGTTACTGTCACACACACAGTTTTAGATACAGGAACTTTTACTTATATTTATAGTATATTTTGTATTTTCGGTGTGGTATCAGTACTTAAATAAAAGATCTGAATACTTCTTCCAGTGCTGTTAATTTCAGTGTGAGAGAGAATAAATATTTATTTATTATTATTTTGTCTGTGAATAATTTTAATATATAATCACTCTCCACCCTCGCTCAGATATCTCCTTACTCACCTGTCAGCTGATAATCTGTCGCCCTTGGTTACGTGGCCTAGATCCACCAGCCGCCCATCAAAATCATCACCATGGAAACAGACGAGGGAACCCCACTACACACACACACACACACACACACACACACACACCTCGCCCCTTCAAAGTTTGTTTCCTGGAGGGAAAAGAGGAGAAAATGGAGGGATGTGAGCGCTGCAGGAGCGTTGGGAGGATCCAGCAGAGTCTCCTCTGTCACCCTGACGAGGATAAAGAGATTAGAGGAGGATGATACCGTCTGTCTCTCACACACCTGCACTCTGAGGCAGCAGGTGGACCCACACTCATGAACCGACTCACCTGCACACCTTCATTTCTGTGAACTTTGAGCTGGGAGGTGATGGAACAAGTATTTCAATTTACTGAAGTACCAAAACCACAGTACGAAAAGCAAAACATGCTGCATTCGAAGTGTTAACAAAATGTACTTCAAGTATCAACATTAAAAGTACTCATCATGCAGAGTTGCTATTTCTATATTATTGATATATTAATATGTTGGCAGTACTTTAAACTACTTGATATACTTTTAATCGTTTCATCTGTAATGTGGATGATGTTTTGTTTGTAAAATCTTCATTTAAAAAGTAACTTTCAGCTCTGAATAAATGTAATGACGTAGAAGTATAAAATAGTTTAAAATAGAAATACTCAAGTAAGAACCTCAAAACTGCAGAAAAAGAAGAAGAAAGAAGTTATCGAGTAAATGTATTTAGTTACTTTCCACAGCTGGAGTAAGGTCAAGAGAAAAAGTTCACAGATTGATTACTATTTGATATAAGAGAGGAGGAGATAAAGATGTGAGAGGAGTCTGAGGAAAGGAGGCAGGAAGTGGAAATAAAAGGGAAGGAAACAGAGGAAAGGAAACAAGGGAATAAAGGAGAGACAGCAGAGGATATATTAACAAGGAAACAAGGAAGGAAAGAGGAGGCAGTGAAAAGTGAGGAGAGGCAGATTAGTTAACAGACCTCTGATCCTCCTGAGTCAGCAGTGTAACCCTAATAACACACACACATTGACACACACACACACACACACAGAGGTCTAATTCCTAATAAGCCTATCAAAGCTGTGTGTGTGTGTGTTAATTGATTATGCGAGTGTGTATTAATAATATCTCCCCTTGTCACGTCAATCTGAAAAAAATTTCAATCCACTTTCAACAGTTTATTTAAAGATCAAATCAGCCAGAACAACAGCAAATGTAGTTTTTCATCAGAATCAGAATCAGCTTTATTGGCTCGGTATGTGAACACATACAAAGAATCTGACTGCGTTTTTACAGCGCTCTCTCAGTATGTATGCAGAGTACAGCAGCTCAAAAGGTAAAAATGAAACCAAACTTAAACTAACAGATGTAATAACACAGTGCAACAGAGTGGTGAAAGTGCAAAGGATGTTTGGGATACGTCTAATTATTGCAGTGGATAGATTATGTACAGCAGCATGGACTTACATGTTAGAAAACTGTGATAAAAACATTAAAATATAATATTTTGTTTACAGATATAAAATAAACACATAATGATGCTAATTTCTACTAACAGAGATCCTGTCATGTTAAATGATGAAGCACACTGATCAGGTTCCCAGCCAGTGAAATTAGAGAAAGTTCACAGTGAAGAGAAGCTTTAATTAAATAAACAAACTCATTTAGCCCTGGCATAGCATAGCATAGCATAGCATAACATAGCACATCATTGCAATAGCAGAGTGTAACATGGCATAATGATGATTTTCAGCATACTTTGAGACACGCACACACACACTATTGCTCTTTCAGTTCGATTTTATTTTGTGTGTTTTACCTGTTTATTAAACTTTATACATGCTGGTTTGTTTAATGTTGCACAAGAGTGAAAGGCTGCCCATGTCTTGGTTGTAGTTAGTAAGTTAATTATTAATCTAAATAGATATTTTAAGAGACTGAATCAATTATTTTTCCCTTTAGAAAGGATGGTGCCAACGAAATTGAATTTAATCTTATTTAAGTTCATTTCAGTTTTGTCATTTAGGAGGACATTACATGTAAATATATTATTTTCATGGAGACTTACTTTAACTTAAACAACAACAACTACAACCCCGACTGAAACACAAATGTTATCCAAGGCTCACTTTTGAAATATCATACCTTGTGGGGACCCATTTTGGTTTGAGTCCCCACAATGTAACTTTGTAAGAATAAATTTATGTCCCCATCATGTTAGTAATTTAAGGACACACAGTAAGTTTAGAGGCTCAGTTTGATGAACGTGTTAATACACGGCAGCTGTGGTGTAGTTTTCTGTACAAATACTGACCACAAAGATGGGCAGGGGATGTCTCACTCTGTCAGCCACAACAAGTATGAATACTTTCCATCTGACTGATCTCGATAAAATACAGAGACTGAATCATGATGAGAGCAGATCTTTATTTACTCTGCAGTGACTCCAGCAGAAACATCCGACACAACAACTAAAATGTTCAGAACGATAAAGACAGATGTGTGCAGCAGTGAAGGAGCAACTGAAACTGAAATGATTGAAAATACTAAAGTTCAGATGTGTTTTTTTGGGGGGAGGGTTTGCACCCTTTATTATTATGGATAGGACAGCTCAAGAGAGACAGGAAAGGTGGGAGAGAGAGGGGGGATGCAGCAAAGGGACCCCAGCCGGGAATTGAACCGGGGTCCAAGGACTCATTCATGGACGCGTGCACTACCGACTGAGCCACCTGCATGCCCTAAAGTTCAGATGTTTAAGAAATAATTACATCAAAACGGCGTCTCACTAAAAGCGTCATTAAACTGTGTCTCTGTTCAGTCAGAAGTGATGCTCGCTGCTGACTGCTACGATGTCATCATAGTCCTCCAGCTTGGTATGATGGGGCCGTTTCCATGGAGACGGGTAGGTCATTTCCTGTTAGTGGAGTTGACAACAATCAACACTGCATAGATGATGGACTGATTGATTGATTGATTGATTAACTGATTGATAGACTGATTGGAAGGTCAGTGATTTAG
>CM041532.1:1344612-1372112 GCA_023238725.1 Scortum barcoo
ACTGGAACATGTGGAGTTCCACAGGGAAGAGGTCTGGGTCCTCAACTGTTGTTGATCTATGACGGTTAAAGGAAACATCTGAGCTTCATTTAAGAACAAGAACACATTGAACACATTGGATCAGTTCAGAAGTGATGCTCTGTGGTGACAGCAGTAATGACATCATCAAGGTCATCATCCAATCCCCTCTCAGCCTGGGTGGGAGGGGTCGTCACCATGGAGACGGGCAGGTCATTTCCTACAGTGAGAGCAGGTCAGAGAGAAAATGTAGATAATTTATCAACTTCTGTTAGAGACAACTGTCAATCATCAACACCAAAGAGATAGTGTGAAATTGATTGATTGATTGATTGTAAGGTCAGTGATTCAGTGTTACCTGTGTGCCTTCGTCGATATAAAGACACCATGAGGACAGTGGAGATGCAGTACGGACAGAAGACCACCAGGTGGAGGAGCAGCCTGAACACAAGATGGAGGGGGGCGGAGACAGGTGTTGCATAGGTAGTTGGGTTTGATGAAGAGGGTGGGGCTGTATAGGTGGGCGAGGCCGTGGTTGAAGGTTTACCTGTGGAGAGAATCCCACCTGGTCACGTGAATCTCTGGATGAAATAAGTCCTGAAATCAAATCCTCACCTGAGACAGAGATCCAGCTGGGTGGAGACTCTCCATGACTGCTGATGTTGACACTTGTAGAGGCCTTCATCAGACTTGGAAACATGGCGGATGGTCATGTGACCTGCAGACTCAGGCCTGATGAGGGAGCCATCTTTATAGAAAGCAGCTGGGAGGTTGGAGGGAGGGGTCTTTGTTTTACAGTGCAGAGTGACATTATCTCCCTCCATCACAGGGAGGACAGGACTCTGCAGGATCACTGATCCACCTCAACACAGAGACAAACTACAGCATTTCATCCATTTACACACAGCTTCATCAATACTAACTCCACAGTCTGATCTTACCAGTGAGAGTGATGTTGATGGTGTTACTGGTTGTTCCATCTCTGGACTCACACCAGTAAACTCCACTGTCCCATGGGACGATGTCAGACTGATGTTACAGGAGGAACCAGCTGATGTTCCCCAGTCAGCTCCACACTGAGTCCTGGTTTCTCTGGTTGTGTTCTTCCTCAGCGTCCATCCATCAGAGCTGTCGTCCTCACAGCTCAGAGAGACAAACTCTCCTTTAAACAGCTGAGAGCTGCTGGGACTCACAGTCAGAACAGCTGGAGGGAATATTATAAAGAAAGAAGGTTCTTTCACATTTTACATCTTCATTTGGACCAAACATCCCCTTGAATGTAAGTGTGTGCAGGTGGATGTAGAACAGGTGAGATTCATTGTTGTTTATGTGCATGTTCAATAAAGACCCAACGTTTTGTTCGTACAGACGCTTCCTGTGAACACATTTACAACTTGTTCAACACAGTGTTTGATAAAACTGCTCCTCAAAATGATAAACTGAGTCACAATAACCCTCCAGACTCTAAACGCGTCCTTTTCTATGTAGAAAGAGTCGGTCAAATTTCAGACTGTGACAGAAGAAGTTCACTCACCTTGGTTTGTTGTGCAGCTCAGTGGTGAGATGAGAACTAAAGAGAAAACACACTCAGGTTGGTTTGAGTTTGCGATACAAGAAGACACTGGAAAGAGAAGACAGCGGCGAACACGCCCTTCTCTGTGAGGTTATTAAATACTGATGAAGACGGGGTGAATCTAAACACACTTCATTCAAATCTACAAGTACGTTCAACAACAACAGTATCATAAACTGTCTCAGAGGTTTATAAGAACTTTACTTTGACAGATTACAAACATCAAAACTGTTCAAAAAAAAGAAAAGAAAAAAAAGGGATATCTTATATTTTCTTCAGCTGCAGTTTTTAGCGTGTACTTACAGAGCAGCCACAGCAGAGATGTTCCCTCCATCCTGACACTCGTTATATTACAGCCACACTTTGATCAGTTCATGCTCACATCAAGTCAGAGCCTCCTCCTTCCTCTGTGACTGTGGCTGGCTGTGCTGTGGTTTCCTCTCCACTCACTGTGAGCACAAAACATTAATTGAGGTTTTAAAACCAGGCACTGAAACACAACACGAAGCAAAGAGACAGAAAATGAAGAAGAGATGAAAAGTAAAGAAACGACTGATACAGACTGTAAATAGTGACGTGAATATGATGCGTTCACTGACAGGTAAACTAACGCTGCTGTGTGTGTTGTTCTGACTGACTGAGCTCAAAGTTGAAGCTGCTCTTTTCAGAAAGATTCACAAAGTTCGTTTGAAAGCTGTCAGAGAGTTTTTATGGAATGACTGCATGATGATTTTCAAAGTAAAAGCTGGAGACGGCCCTTCAGTTAGGAGGAAGTGAAGAGGAGGTGATTTTGTACCTGTGTGTCTCTGCTTTAACCACTGAACTGTGGTCAGAAACTAACATACATGGTGTAGCTGCAGAAAATATGAAAATATTACGAAAATAAAACAAAACACATGCAAACATACCTATACCAGAAATAAAGCAAACATGTACTCAGTCATATGATTTAAAAACTTACTTTATATACTTTTTCTCTCCTTCACAGATGCACATTTTAAATGACTTCTCAAATAATTATATATGTTCACATAAAACTGTCTGTACTGGGGGTATAAAAATAAAGTATACTTTACTATAGACCATGCTTTCCTATTGGCATACAGTATGTGTGACAGTGCATCTGAGAAGAGAGAGAAGTGAGAATTCAAAAACTTCACAATGTCTGCACATAACACCCAACTGACTATACACATGATTCAGAATTCAAGATTTAATTTATTATGATATGGTTGAGATACTCCCTGTAAACTAGGCTCAGATGGACCCTCAAAATCTTTAGAAGGCAAGACTGAAACTGACTGAAGCAGATACTGACCTTCCCAGATCACCTTCTACCTGAGGAAGTCTCAGATGAATCATAATTCTTTAACAAGTTCACATGACAACACTGAATTTTCTTCCTTCTGTCTGGAACGTGTCCCTGTCTGACATCCTGCTTTTAACTGTGTAAGCCCACTAAAATTGTTTGTGCCTGAAAAGGTGAAGCCACCAGAGGCAACAAAGCCAAAACATGATCACCATCATCCAATACAGGTAGTTGACCTCAGACCCTGTACCCAAAGACAAGTTGATTGGGGCTGAACCCCTGTGCTCTCTTGTGAAACCTCTCATACTGAAACCAACAACCAAAGCAGACCGTCCTCCCAACACTGAGAAAGCTCGGTACAATAGGCCTGCAACATAAAAAAGTGAGAACCACACAGCAAAAAAAAGTTAAAAAGTTCAAAGTTCAAACTAACACTAAAGGAGACAAACAAAACTAAGCTGCCAAGTACAAAACTAGTTTTAATTGCTTTCTTATTCTAAAGGAGTCTTATCATGGTGCTGTATTGATCCATTTCTTGATTAAAAAAAAAAGTTCGAAGCTTGGTTTGCTCATTTTTTCTTGTGAATGTGGAATTTTCAACAAAATAATGCAAAAAATATAATGTCTTTTTTCTTCTCAGTAATCTCAAAACATATAAAAACATACAAAGAGTGATAACACAAATGAAAAAGTTTCTTCTTCATTTCACACAGTGTAAGAATCTGTGGCGCGTCTCATGACTCTCTGCTGCCACCTGGTGGTTGGTGCCAGCAGCTACATTCAGATAAACGCTCCAATCTGTCGCACTGACGAGGGGTGAACTGCGCATGTGCAGTGGCCCCAGACTGTCAGTAACTTCAGACAGTGTTTAACGTTTTTAATGAACATTTATAGTGAAAGTCTCTGGCTCCCTAAAGCAACGCTCAAATATGTTTAGAAAGAAAAACCACATGTTCAAAAAGAAAAAGCGAATATACAAATAAAATAAATTATAAACCTAAGTAATAAAACTAAAATGTGGAGCTAAAATATAAATTCTACAATGAAATAAAACATATAATGAAGATAATGTAGTCCAAACCTTTAAGTTTGGCTGATTGGTGCGTCGCCTGTCTGTCACGTGTCAGCTTCTGCCAATAGAAAGGCAGCAGCAGAACTGAGACGTGATCTGATTGGCGGAGGGTGGAGGGAGGGGCTTAAATGCTTCCGCGAAAGCAGGTAGACACCTGGAAACAGCTGGAAGCTTCCGGAAGAAAACGGACGAGGACAGAGAAACGTGTGGACGTGATGTTTGTTCAGCGTGTATTTTTGATTGTTTTTCTCCTGCTGAAGGTCAGTTTACAGATGTTTTAATATAAATGTGCTAACGCTCGTTTCTCTGTGTGAACTGTGTTTGTCAGTTTTATTAGCACAGGACAAGTCTCAATGTACTCATGGAAGAAATGTCTTTTATTTCTATTTATTTTACATCACTATAACGTTGGATGGATGTTTGTTACTGCTGAGACAGAGAAGCTTTATTTTGAAACTTCAGAAATGTTTTTCCTCAGCGTCAATGATCGATCACTGTCAACAGATTATATATCGATCAGCAGACAGGCTAATGAACAATGCTAAAGTTAGCTGATTCAGTGAACTCACCTTTAAATTCTGCTTCAGTCTCAGCCTGCGCTTCACCTGTTGAACTAAATCTTTATTCTAATTTAAAAAGATTCATAATCAACTAAGAATAGATGGATAGATAGATAGATAGATAGATATACTTTATTGATCCCAAGCTGGGAAATTACCGATGACGTCATGTTATACAGAAACTTTATTGATCCCTGAAGAACAAATCAAACGAGCTCCACCTTCATCAGCATCAAAGAGATGAATCTGTTAATGATCAATACTTATCGACCAGTAATATCATTATTATTATTGTGAAAACAGTATTTCTACACTGTGTGTGTGTGTGTGTGTGTGTTACAGTGTGTGTTGTAGTGTGTTGTAGTGTGTGTGTGTGTGTGTGTAGTGTGTGTTACAGTGTGTGTTACAGTGTGTGTTACAGTGTGTGTTACAGTGTGTGTTACAGTGTGTGTTGTAGTGTGTGTTATAGTGTGTGTTGTAGTGTGTGTGTGTGTGTGTAAACTCTCTGTTGTCCTTCATGTCTTCAGGAGACTCAGACCTGCAGTTTCCGTGTCTGATGGATAAAGTCCTCGTCGGGGTGATGTGTACCAAAGACGGCCTGCCGTCAGAAGAGTACGTCTTCTTCCACCGGGACAACCGCTCAGATGAGACCAAACAAAACGCAGGTTTCCGGGGCCGAGTGCAGCTGATGGACGGAGGGATTTTACATTTCAGAAACGTGAGCAGCAGCGACAACGGGACATACGAGTGCTGCGGCCTCTACAGAGACTCAGATCCTGATCCAGAGGTCACGTGCTGCGCTGACCTGAGAGTCCAACGTGAGTTTGGCCTGTCAGACATGATGCTGCAAAAGTTAGAATCTGCAGTCTTCATCATTTATCTACCATCAGGGTTTCAAAGAGGGCACTTTATCATTTTTACCTTAAGAAGCAGTTTGAATTTCACCAACATCTAAACTACAAACCTCCTCACACCATCAGATTTAAAACAGCGACGTCTGACTCGGTCAAACTTACAGACGCTGTGTTTCAGTCTGCTCTCCTCCATGATGACGTTTGTTCACCTGCAGCTGGTCTGAGCTAACAAGGATGTTTTCTGCTTTTCAGCTGGACCAGAGACTACAGCTGGAAAAAGTCCGAAGTCTGTAGGAATCGCTTCATATTTTTGGTTGCCAATAAGCCTGGCTGTTTTGGTTCTTGTAATAGTTTTTATAATGAAATGTAATTATAAAAGATTAATAGAAATGTATAACAAGATAAAACATAAGTTTCTTACTGTTAATGGAGATGAAGTAGTTTGAAACCGTAAAATAAAACAGACACACAACAGTGCTCATGAGTCGTTTTGTAGTAACTGTACAGGAAAAGTGTGCAGAGGTATTAAAAATGACATCAGTAAGAAGAGGATTATCAGCTTTATCAATCAATAACATAAGTGTTTTATCAAATGTCAAAACCAAACATTTCATAAACTGAGGACTAAATCAAAATGGAGAAAATAATCTAATTAATTAATGATTCGACAGATTTTTATGGTTTGATTAAAATTGAACTTATTCCAATATGCTGCTTATTTTATGGGTGAAATGAAGAACAAATGAGAGTCAGCAGAAAGTCTCACATGAAACCTGTTTCTTATTCAGATCAAATATTTCATTAACTCACACTGAACCCTCGACTTCATGAGAACGATTCAGTTTTTTAAATGGCCGCTGGAAATAAAGTGGAAAAGTGGAAACAGAATAAATGAAGTCGTACGTGAAGCAGTTCAGTGAGGATCATCATTTGGCCTCATTCTTAAATGTGAAGTGTTTCTCGTGTTAATTACTCAAAATAAAAACTAAATATGGGTTTTAATTTATTTCTAAGAGGCACAGTGAGAGTCAATGATTCACATTAAAGCACCGGATACAATTTAGGAAGAACTCATGATGCATCGGCGAGTCGATTTTTTATAATTATAATATTTAATCATCAGTGGAGGCACTTTGCATTTATTATTTAGAATGTGACCAATCATTACACTTCTCTCTTTAATCGGTTTATAAAATGCTCTCTAATCCTCGCTGCTGTCCCATCAGAACGACACGATGGAAACAAAGATCAAATGTTTGGAAAATCTAATCACGGTGAATCACATCACTTTGTATTTCTCTGTAGTAGCACCTCAGTGATGGAGGTGCACGCAGTAACCATAGCAACACACAAGGCGTCATCAGTCTTCCTGCATCTTTATTGGAAAGTGGAATCAGATCTTCACTAAAGACTGACAGAAACGTTGGTCCACTGACTGACTGACACACACACACACACACACCTAACTAAAGAAACAAAAAACAAATGAGGCAGTGAAAAGAATCATGGGAAATGTAATAAAAAAGGTTAAAAAAACAACAACAAAAAAGCAGTTTCACTCTGACGTGTTTTAAAAGAAGTCGAGGTCGTCGGGAGCGTCCAGGTCTCTGTACTCGATGATCGACCGGGGGTCCCCCCGCATGCCCCTGCACACACACACACAGTTACATATAATCAATATATAATCAATGCATCATAAACATTACTGTCGTCACTCCGCCCGTCTCTACCTCTGCTGTTTCGTTGTTTCCCAGGAAACCCTCCTCCTCCTAAATGACCTCTGAAGTTGTCGTAGTTACCACGTCCTGCCGCAAACTGGGTGGGGGGGTAGGGAGGACCACACGCTCACACACACACACACACACACATTAAAACCCATTAAACAGAGTTTCACAAACACCCAGTGTGTTTTAAACTGGTCAAACTTTTTAAACAACAACAACAAGGTTGAAGAAAATAACAATTATAACTTTGAACATATTTTATAAAAGTAAACACTGGACAGCTGAACGAATGAATGAAAGTGTGAGTGTGTGTGTGTGTGTGTGTGGAGCACCTGGGAAGCCCGGCATGGGAGGTCTGACTCCAGGTGGATATCCCAGAAGGCTTTGCTGCTGTGGCGACTGACCCGGAAATCCTGGCATACCAGGGGGCGTGGCTTAACGAGAGAGAGAGATGATGTCAGTATGTGGTGACAAAAACATTCTTCTGCTCCTACATTTCCCAGAATGCCTTTCAACGCGCGTGTGTCACCTTGTGCTGGCGGTGGGAGGGGCTTGTTCTCAGGTAGGGCGGGTCTTTTGGCGTCCAGCAGGAAGTTGTTGAAGAACACGACTTCCTGTCTGACGGCTGACACTTTGTCTCCGTGTTTGTTCAGGATGTGTTTACGCACAAACTCTGGAGCCTGAACAACAAACAACAACAACGACGAGTGTTACCACGGTAACTGTTCAGGAAACAACACACACATGAAGTTGGGCTCACCTTGAACTTTTTCCCGCTCAGAGGACAGAGCCATTTATCTTTACTGAGCTCCTGAGTGTTCGCTGACAGGAACTTCTCCACCTGAGCAGACAGACAGGTAGGCAGAGACAGACAGGTGGTGAGAGAACGACAGGTAGAGAGACACAGACAGACAGACAGGCATTACAGACAGACGGATGTCTCACCTCCTCCTCCGGGTCCCTTCCTCCCCAGCCGGGCGGCGTCTTCCTCGCTCAGAGTCTCAGGACAGGCGTCAGCAGCGGAGCCAGACGCTCCTCACACATTCTCTGATGCTCGCTCACTGTCCAATCACAGCGCAGCACCACAATGATGTCATCACCAACAACACCTGTCACCTGTGTGTGTGTTTCTCTGTGTGTGTGTACTTATGTGTGTGTGTGTGTGTGCGTACCCTCGGCTGCAGTGATCTTGGCGACAGGTAGAGGTCCTCGTACGTGGATCAGCCCGCAGCGATGAGGCATCTCGTCCTCGGCAGGATACTCACAGAAGTTGTAATAATCGACGGAGTGAACGAGACGCAGGTAGAGCAGCAGCCTGTCCAGCACCTGCGCACACACACACACAGGTAAATAACTCAGTAAACAAATACGCGTGTTAGAACAGGCACATGAAGCTCCTCCCACCTTCAGCAGCTTGTCGTCCGTCTCCACGGTAACCTCAGAGGAAGTGACGGGGTCTTTGGCGTCGCCGGCGTCGTCAGCGTTTCCCCCTGAGGTGCCCGTTAGCTCCTCCTCCTCAGCACTCACCTCCTCGATCAGGTAATCTGTGATGTTCTTCAGGACGGGGTTGGTCTCCATCTGACACACACACACACACACAGTCATATAAATCAACTGATCGATGGATTGATTGATTCTGGTATGACAATCAATGAGACTCTTTCTTTAAATAAAAGCTAATCAATAAAGGCTGATAAACAAATAAAGGTTATATATTGAAGGAGCAGCACGTCTACAGTGATCAATAATGTTGATGGTACCTGTCCCGACCACAGCGCCCCCCGCTGGTCCAGGCTGTGGACGAGCCGGGCCGACAGCCGGATGTCGTTTCTGACGACGGGCCGGTGATGAGTGAGACCGTTCACACAGCGAACACGACGATGACACAGATCTCTGTTCACCACCGGAGACAGCTCACAGTCTCTGAGCTGAGAGAGACGGGTCAGAGAGACAGACAGCTCAGTCTCTGAGCTGAGAGAGAGACGGGAGTCAGAGAGACAGACAGCTCACACAGTCCCTGAGCTGAGAGAGAGACGGGTCAGAGAGACAGACAGATCAGAGACAGACAGCTCACAGTCTCTGAGCTGAGAGAGAGACGGGTCAGAGAGACAGACGGGTCAGAGGGACAGACAGCTCACAGTCTCTGAGCTGAGAGAGAGACAGAGGGTCAGAGAGACAGACAGCTCACAGTCTCTGAGCTGAGAGAGAGACGGGTCAGAGAGACAGACAGGCTCACAGTCTCTAGACAGGAGCTGAGCTGAGAGAGAGACAGGTCAGAGAGACAGACAGATCAGAGACAGACAGCTCACAGTCTCTGAGCTGAGAGAGAGACGGGTCAGAGAGACAGACAGGTCACAGTCTCTGAGCTGAGAGAGAGACGGGTCAGAGAGACAGACAGGTCAGAGGGACAGACAGCTCACAGTCTCTGAGCTGAGAGAGAGAGACGGGTCAGAGAGACAGACAGATCAGAGACAGACAGCTCACAGTCTCTGAGCTGAGAGAGAGACGGGTCAGAGAGACAGACAGCTCACAGTCCCTGAGCTGAGAGAGAGACGGGTCAGAGAAGACAGACAGGTCACAGTCTCTGAGCTGAGAGAGAGACAGGTCAGAGAGACAGACAGGTCAGAGAAGACAGACAGGCTCACAGTCTCTGAGCTGAGAGAGAGACAGGTCAGAGAGACAGACAGCTCAGAGAGACAGACAGTCCTCTGAGCTGAGAGAGAGACGGGTCAGAGAGACAGACAGGTCAGAGAGACAGACAGCTCACAGTCTCTGAGCTGAGAGAGAGACGGGTCAGAGAGACAGACAGCTCACAGTCCCTGAGCTGAGAGAGAGACAGGTCAGAGAGACAGACAGATCAGAGACAGACAGCTCACAGTCTCTGAGCTGAGAGAGAGACGGTTGGTCAGAGAAAGAGACAGACAGGTCACAGTCTCTGAGCTGAGAGAGAGACAGGTCAGAGAGAGACAGACAGGTCAGAGAGACAGACAGCTCACAGTCTCTGAGCTGAGAGAGAGAGAGAGAGACAGGTCAGAGAGACAGACAGGACAGGTCAGAGACAGACAGCTCACAGTCCTCTGAGCTCAGAGAGAGAGACGACAGGTCAGAGAGACAGACAGGGCTCACAGTCTCTGAGCTGAGAGAGAGACAGAGGTCAGAGAGAGACAGACAGGTCAGAGACAGACAGCTCACAGTCTCTGAGCTGAGAGAGAGACGGGTTAAGAGAGACAGAGACAGGTCACAGTCTCTGAGCTGAGAGAGAGACAGGTCAGAGAGACAGACAGGTCAGAGAGACAGACAGCTCACAGTCCCTGAGCTGAGAGAGAGACAGAGAGGGTCAGAGAGACAGACAGGTCAGAGACAGACAGACAGCTCACAGGTCCCTGAGCTGAGAGAGTCCAGAGAGACAGGTCAGAGTCAGACAGACAGACAGGTCAGAGACAGACAGACAGCTCACAGTCTGAGTCTGAGAGAGAGCTGAGAGAGCAGACAGGTCAGAGACAGACAGGTCAGAGGTCAGACAGAGAGACAGGTACAATGGCAGAGACAGACAGGCAGGTCAGGAGACAGGACAGGTGAAAGACAGACAGGTCAGAGAGACAGAGAGACAGTCACAGAGACAGAGAGTCAGAGAGAGAGACAGTCAGACAGACAGGTCAGAGAGACAGACAGGTCAGAGACAGACGGGGTCAGAGAGACAGACAGGAGACGGGTCAGAGACAGACAGGTCAGAGACAGACAGACGGGTCAGAGACAGACAGACACAGGTAGACAGACAGGCAGACAGAGACAGACAGACAGGTCAGAGAGACAGACAGACAGACAGACAGACAGACAGACAGACAGACAGACAGAGGTCAGACAGAACAGGTCAGAGAGACAGACAGGTCAGAGAGACAGACAGACAGACAGACAGACAGACAGGTGGACAGACAGACGAACTGAGACAGACAGACAGACAGACAGGTCAGGAGCAGACAGGTCAGACAGACAGACAGACAGACAGACAGACAGACAGACAGACAGACAGACAGACAGAGACAGAACAGACAGACAGACAGGTCAGAGACAGACAGGTCAGAGGAGACAGACAGAGACAGACAGGTGAGACAGACAGACAGACAGACAGACAGACAGACAGACAGACAGAGGTGTTTTATACAGAGGAGACAGAGACAGAACAGACAGACAGAGGTCAGACAGACAGGACAGATTAACAGGACAGACAGCAGACAGACAGACAGGTCAGAGAGAGGACAGAAGAGAGACAGACAGAGGTCAGAGACAGACAGTCAGACAGACAGACAGAGGTCAGAGACAGAGGTGAGACAGACGGGTCAGAGACAGACGGGTCAGAGACAGACAGAGCGACACAGTGTGCAGACAGGAGAAGTGACACAGTGAAGATGCAGCAGAGCTCATCAAACTTCAGGATCCTTTAAAGAGTCAAAGTGTGAGGTCGTCTCATTAAGCTCATTATGACATCATTCTGTCATGTGATCAATAAAAACATTCTCACTGATCTGAAACTGATTGAAATGTTTTTGTGTGTTTAATAAAGTTCCAACATGTTCTGATGACCCTTCAAACGGCACGTCACACATTTATTTAAACTTTATTAAACCTTCAGCTCACACACCTGTACAGGTGCACCGACCTTTAACACTCACCTCCTCTCAGGCTGAGGGTCTGACAGCGCCACCCTGCAGGAAGCCCGGGTACCTGCGACACAACTGCACACACACTGTGTTAGTTATACAGGTGTGTGTGTGTGTGTGTGTGTGTGTGTGTACAGTGTGTTAAAAGTGTAAGTGTGTGTGTGTGTGTGTGTGTGTGTGTGTGTGTGTGTGTGTGTCTGTGTGTGTGTGTGTGTATGTAGGGTGTGTGCGTGGTGTGTGTACAGGTGTTAAAAGTGTGTGTGTGTGTGTGTCTCACTCGTCTTCGTTGTTGTTGCTGTTGTTGATGTTAAACAGAACTCCTGGTCCGGCTCTTTGAGCAGCTCTGAAAAAAAAAAAATCACATTACGTGTTAACTGTTACGACCACAACTCAACTAGTTAAACTACCAGTTCAGTTGATTTAATAGACCATTTAAAGAACCTCCTCAAGGATCCTGGAAATATCCCAATGACCCTGCAACCTCTCAAGGAACAACAGAAGCTCCTCGAGGACACATGTCGAAGCTAACACACTGGTTTGGTAACAGTTTTCTTATACTGCCACCAAAACTTTCCTATTCAGTAACCTAACATCTTAAACATCTTTGAGAAAAAGCAAAACAACCATTAAATCTCTTCATCGACCTCTAAAACTTCCCCAAGGACTTTTTAAATCACAGGGCTGTTAAATCTCCTCACAGATGTCTGGATCCTTTAAAGACCTGTGTAATCTTTTCAAGGGCTCATATAACTTTCTTAAGTAGCTTTGGACCCTTTAAATGACCCGTAAAATTAATAAAACTGAACAAAACTTTAAAACGTGCTTGTGGACTTGTTGAATATTATACAGCATCAGGAGAACAGTGCCAAGGATCCATCAAAGTTCCCCATGGAGCCCTTAAATCTTTACCGGGCCCTTACATCTCTTCACAGACACCTGGATCCTTCAGAGACCGAGAACCTCCTCAGTTACCCACCACACCTCCTCTAGGACCCTTCAATACTTCAGGCTGAGTTAGGGAACACTAACGGTGCAGATTTTGGCCTGTGAGTCTCGACTCACCTGTCCCCGTCCCTGAGGTCACCTGGCTCCTCCTCCATGTCCTGCAGAACGATGGTGGGTGAAGTTAACCTGGAGATGGGGGACGGCGCTGATGGAGCTACTTTGGCCATGGAGGTCCTCTTTCCTCTGACTTCCTGCTCACAGAGAGAGCGACAGGAAACAAAGCAGGCAAACTCTGAGGTTTGTTCAGACAGTTAGTCAGTGTTGGAGAAATGCTGCCTCTCTCAGGAAGAAGTGTGACACTGCAGGCTGTGGTTGAAAGGTCTGTTGGTACGATGTGATATCTGACCACGATTTCCTGATCCTGCAGATCTGGGTCAAGGTTCAAACCTAACCAAACCTCAAACATCACAAAAAGGTCGTATCATCGTATTTTAAAAGAAGCAACAAACCTCTTTCGTGTGTTTGGGTATGACAGCTTGGCTCACACACACTTTCATATTTTTACAGACTGTTCTTCGTGCTTTCATAATTAAAACACGGCGGTCTGAGAGCAGAAAGGACTCTTTAAGATTCAAGTTTTCTGCTTCGTACTCAGTTCAGACACAGTACAAATTCAAGATACCTAACATAACTTTATTTTCCTTTGTTTGAGGTAAATAAAGTTTTTTTCCCTCCACCACATTTGTCTGACACCCTGTTATCACAACACACACACTGCACATTGTTGTCACACACACACACACACACACTGTTATTGTCACACACACACACACACACACACACTGGTTATTGTCACACACACACACACACACACACACACACTGTTGTTAGTTGTCACACACGTACACACACACACACACACATTGTCACACACAGACACACACACACACTGTTACTGTCACACACAGTTTTAAATACAGGACTTTCACTTATATTTATCGTATATTTTGTATTTTCGGTGTGGTATCAGTACTTAAATAAAAGATCTGAATACTTCTTCCAGTGCTGTTAATTTCAGTGTGAGAGAGAATAACTATTTATTTATTATTATTTTGTCTGTGAATAATTTTAATATATTATCACTCTCCACCCTCGCTCAGATATCTCCTTACTCACCTGTCAGCTGATAATCTGTCGCCCCATGCGGTGGTTACGTGGCCTAGATCCATCAAAATCATCGCCATGGAAACAGACGAGGAAACCCCCCTACACACACACACACACACACACACACACCCTCGTCCCTTCAAAGTTTGTTTCCTGGAGGGAAAAGAGGAGAAAATGGAGGGATGTGAGCGCTGCAGGAGCGTTGGGAGGATCCAGCAGAGTCTCCTCTGTCACCCTGACGAGGATAAAGAGATTAGAGGAGGATGATACCGTCTGTCTCTCACACACCTGCACTCTGAGGCAGCAGGTGGACCCACACTCATGAACCACTCACCTGCACACCTTCATTTCTGTGAACTTTGAGCTGGGAGGTGATGGAACAAGTATTTCAATTTACTGAAGTACCAAAACCACAGTACGAAAAGCAAAACATGCTGCATTCGAAGTGTTAACAAAATGTACTTCAAGTATCAACATTAAAAGTACTCATCATGCAGAGTTGCTATTTCTATATTATTGATATATTAATATGTTGTCGGTACTTTAAACTACTTGATATACTTTTAATTTCATCTGTAATGTGGATGATGTTTTGTTTGTAAAATCTTCATTTAAAAAGTAACTTTAGCTCTGAATAAATGTAATGACGTAGAAGTATAAAATAGTTTAAAATAGAAATACTCAAGTAAGAACCTCAAAACTGCAGAAAAATAACAGTAATCAAGTAAATGTATTTAGTTACTTTCCACAGCTGGAGTAAGGTCAAGAGAAAAAGTTCACAGATTGATTACTATTTGATATAAGAGAGGAGGAGATAAAGATGTGAGAGGAGTCTGAGGAAAGGAGGCAGGAAGTGGAAATAAAAGGGAAGAAACAGAGGAAAGGAAACAAGGGAATAAAGGAGAGACAGCAGAGGATATATTAACAAGGAAACAAGGAAGGAAAGAGGAGGCAGTGAAAAGTGAGGAGAGGCAGATTAGTTAACAGACCTCTGATCCTCCTGTCAGTCAGTGCAGTGTAACTCAATAACACACACACACACACACACACAGGTCTAATTCCTAATAAGCCTATCAAAGCTGTGTGTGTGTGTGTTAATTGTTTATGCGAGTGTGTATTAATAATATCTCCCCTTGTCACGTCAATCTGAAAAAAATTCAATCCACTTTCAACAGTTTATTTAAAGATCAAATCAGCCAGAACAACAGCAAATGTAGTTTTTCATCAGAATCAGAATCAGCTTTATTGGCTCGGTATGTGAACACATACAAAGAATCTGACTGCGTTTTTACAGCGCTCTCTCAGTATGTATGCAGAGTAGAGCAGCTCAAAAGGTAAAAATAAACCAAACTTAAACTAACAGATGTAATAACACAGTGCAACAGAGTGGTGAAAGTGCAAAGGATGTTTGGGATACATCTAATTATTGCAGTGGATAGATTATGTACAGCAGCATGGACTTACATGTTAGAAAACTGTGATAAAAATATTAAAATATAATATTTTGTTTACAGATATAAAATAAACACATAATGATGCTAATTTCTACTAACAGAGATCCTGTCATGTTAAATGATGAAGCACACTGATCAGGTTCCCAGCCAGTGAAATTAGAGAAAGTCACAGTGAAGAGAAGCTTTAATTAAATAAACAAACTCATTTAGCCCTGGCATAGCATAGCATAACATAGCACATCATTGCAATAGCAGAGTGTAACATGGCATAATGATGATTTTCAGCATACTTTGAGACACGCACACACACACTATTGCTCTTTCAGTTCGATTTTATTTTGTGTGTTTTACCTGTTTATTAAACTTTAATACATGCTGGTTTGTTTAATGTTGCACAAGAGTGAAAGCTGCCCATATCTTGGTTGTAGTTAGTAAGTTAATTATTAATCTAAATAGATATTTTAAGAGACTGAATCAATTATTTTTCCCTTTAGAAAGGATGGTGCCAACGAAATTGAATTTAATCTTTATTTAAGTTCATTTCAGTTTTGTCATTTAGGAGGACATTACATGTAAATATATTATTTTCATGGAGACTTACTTTAACTTAAACAACAACAACTACAACCCCGACTGAAACACAAATGTTATCCAAGGCTCACTTCTGAAATATCATACCTTGTGGGGACCCATTTTGGTTTGAGTCCCCACAATGTAACTTTGTAAGAATAAATTTACGTCCCCATCATGTTAGTAATTTAAGGACACACAGTAAGTTTAGAGACTCAGTTTGATGAACGTGTTAATACACGGCAGCTGTGGTGTAGTTTTCTGTACAAATACTGACCACAAAGATGGGCAGGGGATGTCTCACTCTGTCAGCCACAACAAGTACGAATACTTTCCATCTGACTGATCTCGATAAAACACAGAGACTGAATCATGATGAGAGCAGATCTTTATTTACTCTGCAGTGACTCCAGCAGAAACATCCGACACAACAACTAAAATGTTCATAATGATAAAGACAGATGTGTGCAGCAGTGAAGGAGCAACTGAAACTGAAATGATTGAAAATACTAAAGTTCAGATGTGTTTTTTTGGGGGGAGGGTTTGCACCCTTTATTATTATGGATAGGACAGCTCAAGAGAGACAGAGGGGGAATGCAGCAAAGGGGCCCCAGCTGGGAATTGAACCAGGGTCTGCTGCAGCCCAATGACTCATTCATGGACGCGTGCACTACCGACTGAGCCACCTGCACGCCCTAAAGTTCAGATGTTTAAGTCATAATTACATCAAAACGGCGTCTCACTAAAGCGTCATTAAACTGTGTCTCTGTTCAGTCAGAAGTGATGCTCGCCGCTGACTGCCACGAAGTCATCATAGTCCTCCGCTTGGTATGATGGGGCCGTTTCCATGGAGACGGGAAGGTCATTTCCTGTTAGTGGAGTCGACAACAATCAACACTGCATAGATGATGGACTGATTGATTGATTGTTTCGATTATAAGGTCAGTGATTCAGAGTGTTACCTGTGTGCCTTCGTCGATATAAAGACACCATGAGGACAGTGGAGATGCAGTACGGACAGAAGACCACCAGGTGGAGGAGCAGCCTGAATACAAGATGGAGGGAGGGGGCTGTGGAGGCGGGCGGGGCTGTGGAGGCGGGCGGGGCCGTGGTTGTAGGTTTACCTGTGGAGAGAATCCCACCTGGTCAGGTGAATCTCTGGATGAAATAAGTCCTGAAATCAAAGGGAACCTCCTCACCTGAGACAGAGATCCAGCTGGGTGGAGACTCTCCATGACTGCTGATGTGACACTTGTAGAGGCCTTCATCAGACTTGGAAACATGGCGGATGGTCATGTGACCTGCAGACTCGGGCCTGATGAGGGAGCCATCTTTATAGAAAGCAGCTGGGAGGTTGGAGGGAGGGGTCTTTGTTTTACAGTGCAGAGTGACATCATCTCCCTCCATCACAGGGAGGACAGGACTCTGCAGGATCACTGATCCACCTCAACACAGAGACAAACTACAGCATTTCATCCATTTACACACAGCTTCATCAATACTAACTCCACAGTCTGATCTTACCAGTGACAGTGATGTTGATGGTGTTACTGGTTGTTCCATCTCTGGACTCACACCAGTAAACTCCACTGTCCCATGTGACGATGTAATCTATGTTACAGGAGGAACCAGCTGATGTTCCCCAGTCATCACACTGAGTCCTGGTTTTCTGTGGTTGTGTTCCTCCTCAGCGTCCATCCATCAGAGCTGTCGTCCTCACAGCTCAGAGAGACAAACTCTCCTTTAAACAGCTGAGAGCTGCTGGGACTCACAGTCAGACCAGCTGGAGGAAATTATTATATCATGAATAAAAGTTGGTTATTTAAATAAATGTGTTGTCCTTGTATGTCAGCTACTAACATCAGGAACCTCATTACAGTCGAACTTGTGGATTCAACACTCAGTACTTTATTGGATCAGACAGCGTTCCCCACTGTTTTCTGCCTGGCTGAGTGATAAAATGTTTGTCCTCTCAGTCTCTGATATTTACAGTAATATTTACCGGGTGTCCATAATGTGAGTCAGTGGGACATCGTAGATCAGAGTCTCTGAGTGGGTGGGACAGTGTACATGTTTGATTGACAGCTGAGGCAGCAGGAGGGCGGAGACACAGTGCAAACAAACTTGTGGGAAGTGCAGCTAACAAGAAGACGACTGTGTTTTTTAGCAGTGGTGTTGAAGAAGGAAAAGAGTGTTTAGCATCTAAAGTAACCAAAATCTCATCTACAGGGAAGTTTGATGAAACAACATTAAATCTCCTGGACATGAAACAAACGCTGCCACTGAAGAAAATCCAGACAGCTGCTCCACTTCCTTCAAATGTTTGTCGATAAATTATCGTCTTTGGAGACCTTCTAACTCTTTCTGACTTCCAGCTGTGTCCTCAAACTGAGTTTTTCTCTCAGGGTTTATTAAAGAGAATCAGTGAGTTTCAGACTGTGACAGAAGAAGTTCACTCACCTTGGTGGTCTGTGGAGCAGCTCAGCAGTGAGGCCAGAACTAAAGAGAAATGACACTTTGAGCTTTAATGGCTGGTCTGCTGTGGGAGGCAGCAGCAATCATCTCTCAACATGCAGACATCAACACACATCCAGCAGATTGGACTCACCCAGCAGCCTCTGAACACAAGTTTCCTCCATCCTGCAGCTGAAATGATCAACAGCAGTTTGACAGCCCCCTGCTTCCTCTTTGTATACCACGACACGTCAGTTTTTATCTCTAAGCAGCTACGAGGAAACTGCTTCATTTAGAGGATGACTGAAGTGACAAACCCACAGACAAAACCTCATGATCACATGAGAACAAACCACTGATAGAAGATGCTCATCGTTGTGTTTTATTTGTTGTGGTGAGATTTAAAACCTGCAGAGTTTCTTCCAAAGCGAGGGTGTCCAGCCAGTCCATCACAGAAATATTACTGAATATTTCATGTTCCTGTTTTCACTGACAGTCCTGCTCTGACACCAAACTCTGTGGTGTTGCTGTCTCATATTCAGTCTGTCCAGGCCCTGCACGTTTGTTCTTGTCACATACTGCCACCTACTGGTCGCAGCTCAAAACATCACTTCAGAGCTCTGAAGACAGCACAGCTCTGACGCTGAGCATCGAGCAGCTGCACTATAAACTGTTGTGTTTTCTGATTTGTATCAGCAGACAAATCATGTCTCCTGAACAGATCAGAAACATAAGATTAATCATTTTCACAGAGTGGACAGGATGATGTCATGTTGAACTCAAAGTGTTTGTGTCTCATTTGTTAAAGAGGCCTTTAGCAAAGATTTTAGCAATGTTGTTGTTTAAACAACATTTCAAACCTCCTCAAGCATGACACACAGACTGAGTTTTGTTTGATGGTGTGAGGTTTATTAAAAAGTGTAAAAGTAGACATCATGTCAGGAAGCCCTGTTCTAAATAACCTGAACCAAACAAACATGAACAACATCACAACTCACAGCAGAATCTGAAACATCAGCTTTCATTTGGACCAAAAACACATCGACTGCTTTGTACAGTCTGTTTATCTGAATCAAGCCTCAACTGAGTCAGTCTTTCTCTGAGTTATCAGGCTTAACTGAACCTGACAGAGTTCATCCTGGATAACTGCTGTCACACAGCTGCTGACATGAGAAGATTAGAAGAGTTTAAAGTGAGACTGTTGCTGAAGTCTGAGATCCTGAGTTCAACATCATCCATCTACAAGTTAAACTGGAACATGTGGAGTTCCTCAGGGAAGAGGTCTGGGTCCTCGACTGTTGTTGATCTATGACGGTTAAAGGAAACATCTGAGCTTCATTTGAGAACAAGAACACATTGAACACATTGGATCAGTTCAGAAGAGATGCTCTGTGGTGACAGCAGTGATGACATCATCATAGTCATCATCCAATCCTCCTCTCAGCCTGGGTGGGCGGGGTCGTCACCATGGAGACAGGCAGGTCATTTCCTGCAGTCAGAGCAGGTCAGAGAGAAAATGTAGATAATTTATCAACTTCTGTTAGAGACAACTTTCAGTCATCAACACCAGAGAGATAGTGTGAGACTGATTGATTGATAGATAGATTGATTGATTGATTGATTGATTGATTGTAAGGTCAGTGACTCAGAGATTTACCTGTGTGCCTTCGTCGATATAAAGAAGCCATGAGGACAGTGGAGATGCAGTACGGACAGAAGACCACCAGGTGGAGGAGCAGCCTGAATACAAGATGGAGGGAGGGGGAGACAGGGGGCGGGGCTGCGGAGGTGGGCGGGGCTGTAAAGGTGGGCGAGGCCATGGTTGAAGGTTTACCTGTGGAGAGAATCCCACCTGGTCAGGTGAATCTCTGGATGAAATAAGTCCTGAAATCAAAGGGAACCTCCTCACCTGAGACAGAGATCCAGCTGGGTGGAGACTCTCCATGACTGCTGATGTGACACTTGTAGAGGCCTTCATTAGACTTGGAAACATGGCGGATGGTCATGTGACCTGCAGACTCAGGCCTGATGAGGGAGCCATCTTTATAGAAAGCAGCTGGGAGGTTGGAGGGAGGGGTCTTTGTTTTACAGTGCAGAGTGACATTATCTCCCTCCATCACAGGGAGGACAGGACTCTGCAGGATCACTGATCCACCTCAACACAGAGACAAACTACAGCATTTCATCCATTTACACACAGCTTCATCAATACTAACTCCACAGTCTGATCTTACCAGTGACAGTGATGTTGATGGTGTTACTGGTTGTTCCCTCTCTGGACTCACACCAGTAAACTCCACTGTCCCATGGTGACGATGTAGCTGATGTTACAGGAAGAACCAGCTGATGTTCCCCAGTCATCACACTGAGTCCTGGTTTCTGTGGTTGTGTTCCTCCTCAGCGTCCATCCATCAGAGCTGTCGTCCTCACAGCTCAGAGAGACAAACTCTCCTTTAAACAGCTGAGAGCTGCTGGGACTCACAGTCAGACCAGCTGGAGGGAATATTATAAAGAAAGAAGGTTCTTTTACATTTTACATCTTCATTTGGACCAAACATCCCCTTGAATGTAAGTGTGTGCAGGTGGATGTAGAACAGGTGAGATTTATTGTTGTTTATGTGCATGTTCAATAAAGACCCAACGTTTTGTTCGTACAGACGCTTCCTGTGAACACATTTACAACTTGTTCGACACAGTGTTTGATAAAACTGCTCCTCAAAATGATAAACTGAGTCACAATAACCCTCCAGACTCTAAACGCGTCCTTTTCTATGTAGAAAGAGTCGGTCAAATTTCAGACTGTGACAGAAGAAGTTCACTCACCTTGGTTTGTTGTGCAGCTCAGTGGTGAGATGAGAACTAAAGAGAAAAGACACTCAGGTTGGTTTGAGTTTGCGATACAAGAAGACACTGGAAAGAGAAGACAGCGGCGAACACAACCGTCTCTGTGAGGTTATTAAATACTGATGAAGATGGGGTGAATCTAAACACACTTCATTCAAATGTACAAGTAAGTTCAACAACAACAGTCTCATAAACTGTCTCAGAGGTTTATAAGAACTTTACTTTGACAGATTACAAACATCAAAACTATAAAAAAAAAGAAAGAAAAACAAGAATATCTTATATTTTCTCAGCTGCAGTTTTTAGCGTGTACTTACAGAGCAGCCACAGCAGAGATGTTCCCTCCATCCTGACACTCGTTATATTACAGCCACACTTTGATCAGTTCATGCTCACATCAAGTCAGAGCCTCCTCCTTCCTCTGTGACTGTGGCTGGCTGTGCTGTGGTTTCCTCTTCACTCACTGTGAGCACAAAACATTAATGAGGTTTTAAAACCAGGCACTGAAACACAACACGAAGCAAAGAGACAGAAAATGAAGAAGAGATGAAAAGTAAAGAAACGACTGATACAGACTGTAAATAGTGATGTGAATATGATGCGTTCACTGACAGGTAAACTAATGCTGCTGTGTGTTGTTCTGACTGACTGAGCTGAAAGTTGAAGCTGCTCTTTTCAGAAAGATTCACAAAGTTCGTTTGAAGCTGTCAGAGAGTCTTTATGGAATGACTGCTTGATGATTTTCAAAGTAAAAGCTGGAGACGGCCCTTCAGTTAGGAGGAAGTGAAGAGGAGGTGATGTTGTACCTGTGTGTCTGTCAGCTTCTCTGCTTTAACCACTGAACCACAGTTCAGAAACTAACATACATGGTGCAGCTGCAGAAAATATGAAAATACTATGAAAATAAACCAAAACACATCCAAACATACCTATACCAGAAATAAAGCAAACATGTACTCAGCCATATGATTTAAAAACTTACTTTATATACTTTTGTCTCTCCTTCACAGATGCACATTTTTAATGACTTCTCAAAGAATTATATATGTTCACATAAAACTGTCTGTAATGGGGCGTATAAAAATAAAGTATACTTTACTACAGACCATGCTTTCCTATTGGCATACAGTATGTGTGACAGTGCATCTGAGAAGAGAGAGAAGTGAGAATTCAAAAACTTCACAATATCTGCACATAACACCCAACTGACTAGACTTAGACTTAGACTTGACTTTATTGATCCCTTTGAGATGGCTCCCTCAGGGAAATTTAAGTTTCCAGCAGCATATATATACAGAACTATACACAGACACACAACAGACTATACACATGATTCAGAATTCAAGATTTAATTTATTATGATATGGTTGAGATACTCCCTGTAAACTAGGCTCAGATGGACCCTCAAAATCTTTAGAAGGCAAGACTGAAACTGACTGAAGCAGATAGTGACCTTCCCAGATCACCTTCTACCTGAGAGGAAGTCTCAGATGAATCACAATTCTTTAACAAGTTCACATGACAACACTAAACTTTCTTCCTTCTGTCTGGAACGTGTCCCTTTCTGACATCCTGCTTTTAACTGTAAGCCCACTAAAATTGTTTGTGCCTGAAAAGGTGAAGCCACCAGAGGCAACAAAGCCAAAACTTGATCACCATCATCCAATACAGGTAGTGGACCTCAGACCCTGTACCCAAAGACAAGTTGATTGGGGCTGAACCCCGTGCTCTCTTGTGAAACCTCTCATACTGAAACCAACAACCAAAGCTGTTGTCCTCCCAACACTGAGAAAGTTCGGTACAATAGGCCTGCAACATAAAAAAGTGAGGACCACACAGCAAAATAGTCCAGAAAAGTTCAAAAGTTCAAAGTTCAAACTAACACTAAAGGAGACAAACAAAACCAAGCTGCCAAGTACAAAACTAGTTTTAATTGCTTTCTTATTCTAAAGGAGTCTTATCATGGTGCTGTATTGATCCATTTCTTGATTAAAAAAAAGTTTGAAGCTTGGTTTGCTCATTTTTTCTTGTGAATGTGGAATTTTCAACAAAATAATGCAAAAAATATAATGTCTTTTTTCTTCTCAGTAATCTCAAAACATATAAAAACATACAAACAGTGATAACACAAATGAAAAAGTTTCTTCTTCATTTCACACAGTGTAAGAATCTGTGGCGCGTCTCATGACTCTCTGCTGCCACCTGGTGGTTGGTGCCAGCAGCTACATTCAGATAAACGCTCCAATCTGTTGCACTGACGAGGGGTGAACTGCGCATGTGCAGTGGCCCCAGACCGTCAGTAACTTTAGACAGTGTTTAACGTTTTTAATGAACATTTATAGTGAAAGTCTCTGGCTCCCTAAAGCAACGCTCAAATATGTTTAGAAAGAAAAACCACATGTTCAAAAAGAAAAACGAATATACAAATAAAATAAATTATAAACCTAAGTAATAAAATAAAATGTGGAGCTAAAATATAAATTCTACAATGAAATAAAACATATAATGAAGATAATGTAGTCCAAACCTTTAACTTTGGCTGATTGGTGCATCACCTGTCTGTCACGTGTCAGCTTCTGCCAATAGAAAGGCAGCAGCAGAACTGAGACGTGATCTGATTGGCGGAGGGTGGAGGGAGGGGCTTAAATGCTTCCGCGAAAGCAGGTAGACACCTGGAAACAGCTGGAAGCTTCCGGAAGAAAACGGACGAGGACAGAGAAACGTGTGGACGTGATGTTTGTTCAGCGTGTATTTTTGATTGTTTTTCTCCTGCTGAAGGTCAGTTTACAGATGTTTTAATATAAATGTGCTAACGCTCGTTTCTCTGTGTGAACTGTGTTTGTCAGTTTTATTAGCACAGGACAAGTCTCAATGTACTCATGGAAGAAATGTCTTTTATTTCTATTTATTTTACATCACTATAACGTTGGATGAATGTTTGTTACTGCTGAGACAGAGAAGCTTTATTTTGAAACTTCAGAAATGTTTTTCCTCAGCGTCAATGATCGATCACTGTCAACAGATTATATATCGATCAGCAGACAGGCTAATGAACAATGCTAAAGTTAGCTGATTCAGTGAACTCACCTTTAAATTCTGCTTCAGTCTCAGCCTGCGCTTCACCTGCTGAACTAATCTTTATCTACTTTAAAAAGATTCATAATCAACTAAGAATAGATAGATAGATATACTTTATTGATCCCAAGCTGGGAAATTACCAATGACGTCATGTTATACAGAAACTTTATTGATCCCTGAAGAACAAATTAAACGAGCTCCACCTTCATCAGGATCAAAGAGATGAATCTGTTAATGATCAATACTTATCGACCAGTAATATCATTATTATGACCCTGAAAACAGTATTTTTACACTGTGTGTGTGTGTGTGTAGTGTGTGTGTGTAACTCTCTCTTGTCCTTCATGTCTTCAGGAGACTCAGACCTGCAGTTTCCGTGTCTGATGGATAAAGTCCTCGTCGGGGTGATGTGTACCAAAGACGGCCTGCCGTCAGGAGAGTACGTCTTCTTCCACCGGGACAACCGCTCAGATGAGACCAAACAAAACGCAGGTTTCCGGGGCCGAGTGCAGCTGATGGACGGAGGGATTTTACGCTTCAGAAACGTGAGCAGCAGCGACAACGGGACATACGAGTGCTGCGGCCTCTACAGAGACTCAGATCCTGATCCAGAGGTCACGTGCTGCGCCTGACCTGAGAGTCCAAGGTGAGTTTGGCCTGTCTGTCAGACGTGATGCTGCAAAAGTTAGAATCTGCAGTCTTCATCATTTATCTACCATCAGGGTTTCAAAGAGGGCACTTTATCATTTTTATCTTCAGAAGCAGTTTGAATTTCACCAACATCTAAACTACAAACCTCCTCACACCATCAGAGATTTAAAACAGCGACGTCTGACTCGGTCAAACTTACAGACGCTGTGTTTCAGTCTGCTCTCCTCCATGATGACGTTTGTTCACCTGCAGCTGGTCTGAGCTAACAAGGATGTTTTCTGATTTACAGGACCAGAGGCCACAGCTGGACCAGAGAGCACAGCTGGACCAGAGACTGCAGCTGGACCAGAGAGCACAGCTGGAAAAAGTCCAAAGTCTGCAGGAATCGCTTCATATTTTTGGTTTCTAATCTTCCTGGCTTTTGGTTGTTATAGTTTTAATAGGTTTTATAATTGTCTATATTTATAAGAAATGTAATTATAAAAGATTAATAGAAATGTATAACCAGATAAAACATAAGTTTGTTACTGTTAATAGAGATGAAGTAGTTTGAAACTGTAAAATAAAACATACACCACAGTGCTCGAGTCGTTTTGTAGTAACTGTACAGGAAACTGCTGACTGTGCAAAGATATTTAAAAGTGTGCAGTTATTTAAAATGTGCAGAGGTATTAAAAATTACATCAGTAAGAAGAGGATTATCAGCTTTATCAATCAATAACATAAAATAAGTGTTTTATCAAATGTCAAAACCAAACATTTGAGTTTCATCAACTGAAGACTAAGTGATCAAAAAATGGAGAAAATGATCCAATTGATAATGATTCGACAGATTTTTATGGTTTGATTAAAATTGAACTTATTCCAATATGCTGCTTATTTTGTGGGTGAAATGAAGAACAAATGAGACAGTCGAGTTTTCTCCTTCAGCAGTCTCACATGAAACCTGTTTCTTATTCAAATCAAATATTTCATTAACTCACACTGAACTCTCGACTTCATGAGAACGATTCAGTTTTTTAAATGGCCGCTGGAAATAAAGTGGAAACAGAATAAATGAAGTCGTACGTGAAGCAGATCAGTGAGGATCATCACTTCAAATGTTGGCCTCATTCTTAAATGTGAAGTGTTTCTCATGTTAATTACTCAAAATAAAAACTAAATATGGGTTTTAATTTATTTCTAAGAGGCACAGTGAGATTCAATGATTCACATCAAAGCACCGGATACAATTTAGGAAGAACTCATGATGCATTGGCGAGTCGATTTTTCATAATTATAATATTTAATCATCAGTGGAGGCACTTTGCATTATTATTTAGAACGTGACAATTTATGACCAATCATTTTACACTTCTCCCTTTAATCGGTTTATAAAACGCTCTGTAATCCTCGCTGCTGTCCCATCAGAACGACACGATGGAAACAAAGATCAAATGTTTGGAAAATCTAATCACGGTGAATCACATCACTTCGTATTTCTCTGTAGTAGCACCTCAGTGATGGAGGTGCGCGCAGTAACCATAGCAACACACGAGGCATCATCAGTCTTCCTGCATCTTTATTGGAAAGTGGAATCAGATCTTCACTAAAGACTGACGGAAACGTTGGTCCACTGACTGATACACACACACACACACACACACACTAACTAAAAAACAAAAACAAATGAGGCAGTGAAAAGAATCATGGAAATGTAGGAATAAAAAAGGTTAAAAGGTTAAAAAAAAAAAAAAAAAAAAACATCCTGCAGTTTCACTCTGACGTGTTTTAAAAGAAGTCGAGGTCGTCGGGAGCGTCCAGGTCTCTGTACTCGATGATCGACCGAGGGGTCCCCCCGCATGCCCCTGCACACACACACACACACACACACACACACAGTTACATATAATCAATATATAATCAATGCATCATAAACATTACTGTCATCACTCCGCCCGTCTCTACCTGCTGTTTCGTTGTTTCCCAGGAAACCCTCCTCCTCCTAAATGACCTCTGAAGTTGTCGTAGTTACCACGTCCTGCCCCAAACTGGGTGGGGGGGTGGGAGGACCACCGCCTCGACACACACACACACACACATATACATTAAAACCCATTAAACAGAGTTTCACAAACACCCAGTGTGTTTTAAACTGGTCAAACTTTTTAAACAACAACAACAAGGTTGAAGAAAATAACAATTATAACTTTGAACATATTTTATAAAAGTAAACACTGGACAGCTGAACGAATGAATGTGTGTGTGTGTGTGTGTGTGTGTGTGTGTGTGTGTGTGTGTGTGGAGTACCTGGGAAGCCCGGCATGGGAGGTCTGACTCCAGGTGGATATCCCAGAAGGCTTTGCTGCTGTGGCGACTGACCAGGAAATCCTGGCATACCAGGGGGCGTGGCTTAACAAGAGAGAGAGATGATGTCAGTATGTGGTGACAAAAACATTCTTCTGCTCCTACATTTCCCAGAATGCCTTTCAACGCGTGTGTGTCACCTTGTGCTGGCGGTGGGAGGGGCTTGTTCTCAGGTAGGGCGGGTCTTTTGGCGTCCAGCAGGAAGTTGTTGAAGAACACGACT
>CM041532.1:1382112-1384965 GCA_023238725.1 Scortum barcoo
ACTCCGTCTCGTCAACGCTGTCCTCCATGTTCAGCAGGAACTCCTGCAGACAAACACAGTCTGAAAACCACCGAAGAAGAAATCCAAACGCTTCGACAAAGAGATGACTGACTCACTTTGAAGCTCCTCATGGTGGGGGGACCAGGAGGAGGGAGATCTGGATCCACCATCCCCAACCTGAGAGAGAAATTTAAAACATCACATGGTGAGCAAACAGTCCTTCCTGTCACATGACGGACACTTCTGTCTGATCAGGGATGTAAACCTGTCTGTGGGTCTGACACTGAAGGAAACATGGCGAGGTCTGCAGCGTCTCGTTTTCGTATTCTTATCATCTTTATTCTTCTTTTCTGAACAGATCTGTAGATATTTCCTGGACTGTTTCTGAGAGCTCACCTGCCCTGCAGCGGGTGACCTCCGTGGTGTGGGTGAAGGTGAGGGAGGTCAGGGTGCCAGCCCTGAGGCCCCGCCCCCTGAAACAGAGCCCCGCCTCCTCCCCTCCAGATGGCAGGTCGTAGCGGTACGGCTCCCCCCGTGGTGGTCGTCCCTGAGTGACACAGACGGTTAACGAGGAGCGGCGTCACGTGACCGTCTGAGGATGAAAACACTCACCAGTCTCTCCTCATGCGTTTGTGCTGCGGGCTGATGTGTCTGGGTGGAGAGAAACGCTCCCTACGACCACGATCATAATCCCTCCTCCTCTCTCTGCCACGGTCCCAGTCCCTGAACACACACACACACACACACACACAGGTTAAACAGCTCTCATTCACACACACACACGTCTCACAGTGAGGTGTGTGTTCAGGTGTACCCACCTGTCGGGCCAGTCGTCCCTCCTCCTCTCCTCTCGCTCTCTCGACCGCTCCATGTCACTCCGCTCTCTTCGGAACTTGTCCCGCCTCCTCCTGTCGAACTCGTCATCGCTGTCTCCCATTGGACTACAAACACACAGCTGCTTTTTAACATCGCAGCGACAAATATGAAACAAAACAGAGACATCCACAACAAACACACACAATCTGACGTCTTTAGATTTATCTGCCCACAACTATCAGGACATCTTTGACCTGATTTTAGATTTACGACACTTTCAGTTAAGTTCAGTTTTGAATTTCCCTGATAATATTTTACTCCAGTATCATTAATAGATTTCAAGTTTAATATCGAGAATATCTCTACAACTACCAATCATTTTCCACTCTGACGAATCTGAGATTATTTTGCTGATTTTAAATTTAAGAAACCACAGACTTTTTGCTCTTTTAGTTATTCCTGTATTGATTAATCCCTTATGAAATCTGCTGATTTGCTCGGTGACGATCAGTTAATCAATAACATCGACTCATCTCTGCAGCTCCAAACGAGGGAAGCTGATTTTAAACAGCAGACGAGATATTTGACGTTAAAAAATTTGTTTAGTTTGACAAACATTATTCGGCGAAAAACTTTTTAAGAAAATAAAAAAAGTCAAATGTAAAATGTTTTTTTCTTTTACTTTAATAAAAAACAATTTATAAGAATTTTTACAAAATCTAAATATGGTCTTGATCGATATTCCAAATCAAAGGAGAAACAATATTTGTTAAAGCGTGTCAGAATAAAATCAAATCAATATTTTACTGCTGCAGAAACGTCAGATTAATCACATTATCACAGAAAGCTTTGTTCGGTACAGAAAAACATTTTTATGAAAATGAGAATAAAGAAGCAGAATAATTATCGATCACAGTATCAGTCAAAATAATCAATCAGTCCTGATCAGCATTATTATTTAATGTGTTCACTCTCCCAGTGTTTCAATCAGAGATTACTCAATCAATCAATTAATCGATTATTGGTCAACTAATGAGTAATCTTAATATCTTTGTGTTCAGGATAAAACTCGACATTTGAGCTTCGGGAAACACTGATCATTTTTCACAGACATGACTGTTCATTGATAGATAAAAAGTATATATTATATATAGTAAAAAAGATAAAGTATTGATTAGCAGCAGTCAATAAAACCAAAACATTTTCAACTTCATAAAAACTCGATCGATCGTATTTTATCAGGAGAATGTCTCCAATGATTAATCGACTAGAGAGCAGCTTGTTTAAATAAAGTATTTTCTCTTATCGACTGACAGTGTTTGCTCATTGTTATTAGCCTGTTAGTTTCGATTAGCATTAGCTTGTTTAAACCTGCCGGCTCGTTTGATTAAAACATTAAAAGCATCTTCAAGTTAAACCAGATAGAAGACACAACAATAACTCACATATGTAAACAGAAATGAACATTAATAATTATTAATAAACATTAATAAAATACTAAGCAGCGAGATACGTTAGCATTTAGCTTCACACCGGCTAACAACGGCTAATCAGCTAGTTAGCGTCGCAGCTAGCCCGCGCAGGCGCAGTTCGGACATCGCGCCGCTTGCTGTCGGACCTCGCGGAGGTTTCTGGTCGCGCGACCTCACCTGGAGACTCACCTGCAGCTGGTCAACAGGTGACAAACACGATCATCAGCTAACACACCTGTCCCGCCGCCAGCACGACGTCACGAAGAGACAACGACACTTCCGCCGCTCTTTCCGCTCAGGTTTTCCGAAGTCGCCCCCTGGAGGTCCGGAAGGAAATAACACCTGTTTTCAGAATCAGGTTTGATTGATCCTTATTGATGGTGTCTTTAGTAATTTTATATGATGTTGAGTAAAACCACATGATGTATTAAAACACGTATTATAACATTAAATTATAAACATTATAAAATATAGAAACTAGAGCAGACATGACAGCTGTGTCCAATGTGGGAAAGCTTTAACTTCTCTACACCACCTACAAATCCACCAACATGTTCACACCAAA
>CM041532.1:1385465-1392965 GCA_023238725.1 Scortum barcoo
GCGTGTCCTGGGTCTTCCCCGAGGCCTCCTCCCGGTGGGACATGCCTGGAACACCTCCCTAGGGAGGCGTCCAGGGGGCATCCGAAATAGATGCCCAAGCCACCTCAGCTGACTCCTCTCGATGTGAAGGAGCAGCGGCTCTACTCCGAGCTCCTCCCGAAGTGACCGAGCTTCTCACCCTATCTCTAAGGGAGCGCCCAGCCACCCTGCGGAGGAAACTCATTTCGGCCGCTTGTATCCATGATCTTGTCCTTTCGGTCATTACCCAAAGTTCATGACCATAGGTGAGAGTGGGAGCGTAGATTGACCGGTAAATCGAGCTTCGCCTTTCAGGCTCAGCTCCTTCTTCACCACGACGGTCCGGTCAAATTACACCGACCGCATAACTGCGGACGCTGCACCAATCCGCCTGTCAATCTCACGCTCCATCTTTCCCTCACTCGTGAACAAGACCCCGAGATACTTGAACTCCTCCACTTGAGGCAGGACCTCTCCACCCACCCGGAGAGGGCACGCCACCCTTTTCCGGTCGAGAACCATGGCCTCGGATTTGGAGGTGCTGATTCTCATCCCAGCCGCTTCACACTCGGCTGCAAACCGCTCCAGCACATGCTGAAGGTCCTGGCTTGAAGAAGCCAACAGGACAACATCATCTGCAAAAAGCAGAGATGAAATCCTGTGGTTCCCAAACCTGACTCCCTCCGGCCCCTGGCTACGCCTAGAAATCCTGTCCATAAAGATTATGAACAGGACCGGTGACAAAGGGCAGCCCTGCCGGAGTCCAACATGTACTGGGAACAGGTCTGACTTACTGCCGGCAATGCGAACCAAGCTCCTGCTCCGGTCGTACAGAGACCGAACAGCCCTTAGCAAAGGCCCCGGACCCCATATCACTCACGGAGCACTCCCACAGAATACCACGAGGGACACGGTCGTGAATGCCTTCTCCAGATCCACAAAGCACATGTGGACTGGTTGGGCAAACTCCCATAAACCCTCTAGCACCCTGCGGAGGGTATAGAGCTGGTCCACTGTTCCACGACCAGGAACGAAAACCGCATTGTTCCTCCTGAATCCGAGGTGGTCGACTATCGGCCGAATTCTCCTCTCCAGTACCCTGGCGTAGACCTTCCCGGGGAGGCTGAGAAGTGTGATCCCCTCTGTAGTTGGAACACACTCTCCGGTCCCCCTTTTTAAAAAGAGGGACCACCACCCCAGTTTGCCACTCCAGAGGTACTGTCCCCAACCTCCATGCAATGTTGCAGAGGTGTGTCAGCCAAGACAGCCCCACAACATCCAGAGATTTGAGGTACTCAGGGCGGATCTCTGATCCACCCCCGGCGCCTTGCCACCGAGGAGCTTACGAAACTACCTCAGTGACTTCGGCTTGGGTGATGGACGAGTCCACCTCAGAGTCCCCATCCTCTGCTTCCTCATTGGAAGGCAAGTCGGTGGGATTGAGGAGATCCTCGAAGTATTTCTTCCACCGTCCGACAATGTCCTCAGTTGAGGTCAACAGCTCCCCACCCGCACTGTGTAAACAGTGTTGGCAGAGTACTGCTTCCCCCTTCTGAGGCGCCGGACGGTTTGCCAGAATCTCTTCGAGGCCGACCGATAGAATCCTCCTCCATGGCCTCACCGAACTCCTCCCAGACCCGAGTTTTTGCCTCCAGGACCGTCCGGGCTGCGGCTTGCTTGGCCTGCCACCTGTACCCGTCAAGCTGCGTCAGGAGTCCCACAGGCCAACATGGTCCGATAGGACTCCTTCTTCAGTCTGACAGCATCCCTTACTTCCGGTGTCCACCACCGGGTTCGGGGATTGCCACCACGACAGGCACCAGAGACCTTGCGTCCACAACTTGGAACTAACTGCCGCGTCGACAATGGAGGCAGAGAACATGGTCCACTCGGACTCAATGTCTCCAGCCTCCCTCGGAATCTGTGAGAAGCTCTTCCGGAGGTGGGAGTTGAAGACCTCCCTGACAGAGGGCTCGGCCAGACGTTCCCAACAGACCCTCACAATACGTTTGGGTCTGCCAGGTCTGTCCAACTTCCTCCTCTGCCAGCGGATCCAACTCACCACCAGGTGGTGATCGGTTGACAAGCTCAGCCCCTCTCTTTACCCGAGTGTCCAAGACATACGGCCGGAGATCAGATGAAATGACAACAACAAAGTTCGATCATCGACCTCCGGCCTAGGGTGTCCTGGTGCCATGTGTGCACTGATGGACACACCCTTTATGCTGAACATGGTGTTCGTTATGGACAAACTGTGACTAGCAGCACAGAAGTCCAATAACAGAACACCGCTCGGGTTCAGATCGGGGAGGCCGTTCCTCCCGATCACGCTCCTCCAGGTATCACTGTTGTTGTTGCCCACGTGAGCGTTGAAGTCCCCCAGTAGAACAATGGAGTCCCCAGCCGGAGCACTATCAAGTACCCCTCCCAGGGACTCCAAGAAGGCCGGGTACTCTGTACTGCTGTTCGGCCCGTAGGCACAAACAGCATAGCAAGAGACCTATCCCAACCCGAAGGCGCAGGGAAGCGACCCTCTCGTTCACCGGGTGAACTCCAACACGTGGCGGCTGAGCTGGGGAGCTATAAAGCAAGCCCACACCAGCTCGCCACCGCTCACCCTGGGCAACTCCAGAGTAGTGGAGGGTCCAGCCCCTCTCAAGGAGCTGGGTTCCAGAGCCCAAGCTATGCGTGGAGGTGAGCCCAACTATCTCTAGCCGGTACCTCTCAACCTCCCGCACGAGCTCAGGCTCCTTCCCCCCAGTGAGGTGACATTCCATGTCCCTATTGCCTTGCCAGAGTTTTGTTCCAGGGATTGGTCGTCGAGGCTCCCTGCCACGACTGCTACCCAAACCACATTGCACCGGCCCCTCATGGACCTTCCTGCGGGTGGTGAGCCTACTGGAAGGCGGGCCCACGCCGCCATTTCGGGCTGAGCCCGGCCGGGTCCCGTGGGCAAAGACCCGGCCATGCACGGCTACTACCTGAATATCTGAATATTTTTTCAGGTTTGTACTCATGAAAAAAACAATAAACTGTTGGATTGAAACTTTCTGCTCATCGGTCTCAACAGTTTGTGACATTTGTCCTCAAGGTGGCGCCAGAGAAGAAGATCCTGAGTTTGTGTCTTCACATAAAGTTTAAGCTTTCAAACGAGTTAACTTCGTCCTGATTATAACCTGAAGTTAACATGAGCGCTATTTACAAGTCAGACACTCGTAATTACGATAACGTAATCGTCTGTATGGTGGCCATTTTAGGACATTTTAGACTGGAAGCGTTTTTTTTTTTACTCTCTCCTTACTGTGACAATATGCATATAATTGTGCTACTATAATTTTCTATGCATTTTAATGTTTTATGTTTTTTAATTTTTATATTTTTTATCATATTATCTTTATTTTTTGTCACTATCTGACCTGACATCATTACTTATTGACTATAAACATGAGCCCATTAGTCGATCCTCCTGATTCTTTATGATTTATCTCAAACTTCATCAGAGCCTCTTTGAATAAATATTGTTTGGTTTATCACAGAAAAACTGCTCAGACAGTCCGAACTAATCAGATGTTTTTAGCAGTTTAGGCACAAATTAAAACTTTCTTATTTGATGATTCTTCAGTTCTTCAGAGAAGCGGACATTATGGTTTTATGAGGATTTGTTTCAGGTCATTTAGAAACAGAAGTTAGAAGTTAAACTTATTTTTTACAAAAAGACTCATCTTTTCCATAAATATCAATATTAAAAGCATTTTAATAAAGGTACATTATTTTGAAAGTTCAATTCAAATTAAGAATTTATTTTTCATGGTTTTGTTTAAATACATGAAATCTTAACACACACACACACACACACACACACACACACACACTGTTCACCTTGTCGTTAGCCTTCCTGAGGTCAGAGGTCAGCTGCTCCACCTGCTCAGTGATGACATCACACAGCTCCTCCCAGGTGAAATTACCCAGGATGCTCTGAGGCTGATGGAGGAGGACGCAGCCGGCCAGCAGGCGCTGATAGAGACAGTAGAGGAAGGACAGACGGACCTGACACACACATACACACACACATGCACACATGCACACACACACACACACAGGGTGATGGAGTTTTATAGGATTTTCTCAGCATCACAAACAGTTTAATTAAATGTCTCCTGTATAATTAAATAAAGCTCCAACAACACACAGAGAGGACCTGACGGGACGTAAAGACTCAAAATAAAAGAAAGAAATAAAGGACAGGAAGAAGAAAAGGGTAGAAACAAAAATAAAAATAAATACAAGCAAAAACTAAACATACAAAAATAAATTCACATTGGCGAATTAAACTAAATAAAGACTCTTAACTGTGTTTTTATCCCAGTTAAGGGTCAAATATTCATTAAGTGTTCATCAAACATGCTCATATTTCTGTTACAGTAGTAAATCATGATATACAATAATAATAAAACTGAACAGCTCATGTGTTCACCTGTAGTGAACGTCCTCTACAAACATGTGACTTTACAGCAGTTTGAAGAGCAGAGAGACTTTTTATAGATTATTATTGAATTATAAAATCTGTTTGCCTCTTTGTTTGTCAGATTTTCTGGTTTACCTTTTTTTTACCTTTGTCTCCTTTAATGTGATTTAACGTTTAAACAGTTAAAATGAAGACTTTTTATTCTATTCAGCTGCTTCATGTTTTTCCTGTTCTGATTTTACATGCTGAGTGTTTCATTTTTATCACTTTAATGGTTAAAAATGAGCCTGTAAATGGCGCCGCGCGAGTGGCAGCCTGTAACAGCAGCCTGTAACAATAAGCAGCTCCTGCTCACCGTTGAGCTTTCTTTACTTTTTATACTTCTATTCTTCTATTCTTCCTACTTTTTGTTTTTGTGTGTTTTAATTTTTTCTTTTCACCATGCTTTGCACACAAACTGGTAGAGTTTGTACTGGTGGCTTTACTGGTTTTTGCACTTTTTGTCACCGTGTCCGGAGACATCACATTGTTTACAGCAGCAGGATCAGCTGTTAGCCCTGCGATGAGCGCGGCGGTGAATGCTACCTGAGGAGCGACCCGATGTTCCCCGTGAAGCTGAAGAGGAGGAGACGGGACGCCGCGCCGGGGTCGAGCGCCGCGCCAGGAGGAGACGGTACCGGCCCGTCCTCCCCTCCATCATCATGGGGAATGTAAGATCTCTCCCCAATAAGATGGACGAGTTAGCGGCGCTTGACCCGGCATCAGCAGGGAGTATCGGGAGTGCAGCCTCCTGCTGTTCACTGAGACGTGGCTGACTGCGCTAACTCTCGGACACGCAGCTGCTGAACTGGACGGCTTCTACACTCTCCTACGGGCGGACAGAAGCAAGGAGAGCGGTAAGAGGAAAGGAGGAGGGCTGGCAGTGCTTGTTAATGATAGATGGTGTAACCCTGGGCACATCACTGTCAAGGAGCAGCTCTGCTGTAAGGACATTGAACTGTTGGCCGTCAGCATGAGGCCTTACTACCTGCTGAGGGAGTTCACTCATGCCCTTGTGGTGGTAGTGTACATCCCCCCCTTTGCTAACGCCGATGCAGCCTGTGATGTCCTGCTCTCAGCAGTGAGCAGGCTGCAGACACAGCACCCTGATGCCCTCCTCCTCATCTCTGGAGACTTCAACCATGCCTCTCCATCCTCCTCTCTGCCCAAATTCACCCAGTATGTCACATGCCACACCAGAGACAATAAAACACTGGACCTGTTTTATGCCAACACCAAGGAGGCATATCACTCACTCCCTCTTCCTCCCCTGGGCCGAGCCGACCACAACCTCGTGCACCTCCTGCCTGTGTATAAGACTCTTGTGCACAGGCAGCCTGCTGTCACCCGCACTGTGAAGAAATGGTCTGAAGAAGCCGAGGAGGCCCTGAAAGACTGTTTCAACACAACACTATGGGATGTTTTCAGTGACGCCCATGGGGAGGACATCGACAGTCTCACCCACTGCCTGACGGACTACATTAACTTCTGTGTGGAGAACACCGTACCCACCAGGACTGTACATGGAGCTTCTCCAACAGCAAGCCCTGGATTACCCCGGACATTAAGGCTCTCTGGCTCTCCTGAAGGAGAAGAGGAGAGCTTTTGTGTCTGGAAATAAAGAGGAGCTGAGAAGTCTGTGTGCAGAGGGAGCTGAGGAGGATGATCAGGAAGGGGAAAGACTGCTACAGGAGGAAAGATGGAGCACCAGCTGCAGCAGAACAACATCTGTGGTGTCTGGAAGGGACTTAAGACCATCTCGGGCTTCAAGGAGCCAAAGTCCCAGCCTGTGGGAGACCAGGGGTGGGCAAATGACCTGAACTTATTCTTCAACAGATTTGATCAGGCATCCGCCCTCCCCTCCCCCGGCCCAGTCTCCTCTGCTGCAACCCCCATCACAGTCTTTGCCCCCTGTCCACTGCTCCTCCTGTGCCCCTCACCCCCTCTCACGACCCTCAGTTACCCCTCCCCCTCTCACACGACCCTCAGTTCAGTTCACACCTACCCTCAGTTCACACCTACTCAGACACTTCCAGACACTTCCACTTCACACTCTGTCCTGTGCCCCTCCCCCCCATCAACACCTCCCTGCTCCAGCCTGCTCCTCACAACACACCAGGTGAGGAATGCCCTGAAGAAGAACAGGGCCAGGAAAGCAGCAGGTCCGGATGGCATCAGCTCCAGGCTCCTGAAGTCCTGCGCAGACCAGCTGTGTGGGATTTTTAGGTACACATTCAACCTGAGCCTGAAGCTGGGGAGAGTGCCACAAGCTCTGGAAGACGTCCTGCATCGTCCCAGTGCCAAAGACACCGCACCCCAAGGAGCTCAACAGCTACAGGCCGGTAGCTCTGACGTCTCATCTGATGAAGACGCTGGAGAGACTGGTCCTCGCCCATCTGCGCCCGCTGGTGAGCTCCTTCATGGACCCGCTGCAGTTCGCCTACCAGCCTGACATCGGGGTGGATGATGCCGCATCATCTACCTCCTTCACACCTCCCTCACTCACCTGGAGAAGGCTGGAAGCACTGTGAGGATCATGTTCTTTGATTTCTCCAGTGCATTCAACACCATCCAGCCCAGGCTGCTGGGGGACAAGCTGCAGCTAGCTGGGGTGGATCATCACCTCACTACATGGATTTTGGACTACCTCACACACAGACCACAGTTTGTGAGGGTGCAGGGCTTTGAGTCGGATCGGCTTCTCTGCAGCACTGGTGCTCCGCAGGGAACGGTTCTGGCTCCTTTCCTGTTCACCCTCTACACTGCAGACTTTTCGTACAATACTCCATCCTGTCATCTCCAGAAGTTCTCTGATGACTCTGCTGTTGTTGGCCTCATCATCACAGATGGGGACGACAGAGAGTACAGAGGAACTTATTCAAGACTTTGCGGACTGGTGTCTGCGGAACAACCTCCAGATCAACGCTGGTAAAACCAAGGAGCTGGTGGTGGATTTCCGCAGGCGTAGCCACTCTCCG